>PVJN01024395.1:0-31189 GCA_004026805.1 Lasiurus borealis | reverse complement strand
GTAAGGAGCAACCAGGCCGGTAGGGGGGCAGTTGAGGGCAACCAAGTTGGGAAGGGGGGCAGTTAATGGAGATCAGGCCGGCAGCCAGAGGCAGTTAGAGGTGATCAGGCTGGCAGAGAGGGGTAAATTAGGGGAGATCAGGCAAGCAGGTGAGCAGTGGATTGGGCTTAAATTGGCAGTCAGACATCCACTGAGGGGTCCTGAATTGGAGAGGATGCCGACTGGGCTGAAGGGACTCCCCTTCCCATGAACAAATTTTGTGCACCAGGCCTTTAGTTGAGCAATATATGTCCATAGCAACATAGGTATCAACAGCAAATATATGGCTTGCTCTGAGCCAGGAATTGAAATAAGAGTAAACAGGTAAGCTGTTGGCCTGAGCTGGATGTAACTTTAATGATCCCAGCATGCTGATCTCCCACTTTTGGAAATTCTGCAGATATTGTAGTTAAACAATGGCTTTCCTCTCGGAAGTACTTTATGCAGAGGACTCTTTGCCTTCAACATATTTTTTTGCGAAGTAATGACCCTGGTTCCTGCACAACTGTACCATAAAGAACCATTTGGCTTTTTTTAGTAATGACAAATGTCCCACACCATAAATACCATTTAAAATACATTCAGTGACTGAAGGGATGATAAAAAACTTTTGCTACAGAGTATTTTACATTACTATATTTTACATTACTATATGCCTCTCTATATTATTTAGTATTTCAGAACAACTCTGTAAGACACAGACAAATATGGCCCTCATTTAATAGATGAGGAAATACAGTTGGAAAGAAGTTAAATGTTGAAATTGGGTTCACACAAGAAGTTAGTAGTTAAATCAGGTTCAACCCATCACTCTTGGTCAGGTTCTCTTTGGCTACTCTCTCTGAATAATAGGGAAAAATGTATTTTTGGATATTCTGAATTACAAATAAGCAGACACCACCACCAGTTCACATTGGATCTTCAGATACACACACACACACACACAATAGAAAAATATATATTTTTATTGATTTCAGAAAGAAGGGAGAGGGAGAAAGAAACATCAGTAATGAGAGAATCATTGATTGGCTGCCTCCCACATACTCCCTACTAGGGATTGAGCTTACAACCTGGTCATGTGACCCAACTGGAAATTAAACTGTGACCTCCTGGTTCCTAGGTCAATGCTCAACCACTGAGCCACACCAGCCAAGCTATACTGGCTTCTTGAATAAATCAAATTTTTGTTTTATTTTACATTGGGGCCATTGTCAGAGATAACTTATATATCACACATTATAGTTCAGAAATCCTTATGTAAGCCAATAAAATTTATTTTTTATATATATTTTATTGATTTTTTACAGAGAGGAAGAGAGAGAGATAGTTAGAAACATCTATGAGAGAGAGACATCGATCAGCTGCCTCTTGCACGTCCCCTACTGGGGATGTGCCTGCAACCAAGGTACATGCTCTTGACCAGAATAGAACCTGGGACCTTTCAGTCCGCAGATCGATGCTCTATCCACTGAGCCAAACCGGTTTTTGGCTGAAATTTACCATATTGGACAACTCTTAATCAGTTACTCTAAAAAGTTCTCAATAAAATGTGAGCAAATAAAAGAATGGCTCAAAAAATTAAAAATGGAACTTCCATTTGACTCAGTAATCCCCACTTCTAGGAATATATCCCAAGAACTCAGAAACATCAACCAGAAAGAATACATGCACCCCTATGTTTATAGCAGCACAATTTACCATAGCTAAGATTTCGAAATAACCTAAGTACCCAACAGCAGATGAGTGGATTAAAAATTTATGGTACATCTACACAGTGGACTACCATGCTGCTATAAAAAAGAAAGAGCTCTTACCATTTGCAACAGCATGGATGGACCTGGAGAGCATTATGCTAAGTGAAATAAGCCAGTTGGAGAAGGATAAGTATCACATGATCTCATTCATTTGAACAATGTAAACTGATGAACAAAAATAGATCAAAAAATATAGAAACATCAAACAGATCATCAAACCTCAGAGGGAATACAGGAGGTGGGAGGTAAGAGATCAACCAAGGACTTGTGTGCATGCATATAAGCATAACCAATAGACAGGGGGCTGAGGACATGTGCTAGGGGTGGGAGTATCCAGAGAGAGGTCAATGGGGGAAAAAGGAGACATATGTAATACTTTCAACAATAAAGAATTTGAATTAAAAAAAATAAAAGAATGTCCTTAAATACTAAGAAAGACTAAAAAATATCAGTTACAGCAGCTAATTGGTTGGTATCTAGAATCCCATTAAAGCATATAGATATGCCACAGTTAAAAAATATATATTTTAATGAGTGTTGAAGGTGTATATCAAATTCAATATGTAGAATGTTTGGTGGTCACTGATATTTGAGAAAAGCAAACTTAAGTCAGAGAATTTTAAGGAAAGTAAATAGTTGAGAAGAGAGCAAAAAAGATTAGCACAAAAGGAAAGATGTAAAGAAGAAAGAGATAGGAGAAACCAAGATGGTGGCATAGGTAAACACCTACATTGCTGCCTCACAAAACAATTTCAAAACTACAACTAAAAGATAATACGGACATCATCTAGAACCACAGGAAGGCTGGCTGAGTGGAAATTCTACAACTAGAAGGAAAGAAAAAAGCACAATAAGACTCAGAGGAGCTGCAGAAGGCAGAGATATGGAGGTGCGTGTGCAGAGAGGGCTGGCAACTAAGTGTGTGGCTGGCTTTCTCAATCAGGAGGAAACAAAAGCTACCAACAGCTCTGAACTCCAGTTCCGGGAGAGACTCTGGGGACCCAGACTCTGTCTGGCAGTAGGTGAAACTTGAGGGTGGCTTTCTCTCAGAGATGCTTGCAGTGATTACCATAGGACACTGAGACCCAGGGGCCTCTTAGGGCAGGCTGACAGAAAGCCATTGCTGTCTGCTCCACCCTGAGACTCCATCCCATCCAAACTGAGCACAGAGGCTTTTGCAATTTTGCAAGTCTTATCTCATAAGGGTGTATCCAGCACAGAAGTTCTCCCAGTATAGACACTGCTGATCCTCACAGCCAATTGGCCTGGAGATCAAATCCTACCAGTGATACCAACAACAATCAAGGCTTAACTACAATAAGACTGTGCACACAGCCCACAAAGGGGTGCACCAAAAGTGTCCACCTAAGGTAACTGGGGAGGCTGAGCCATTGGGTCCTAGAGGACACCTAGCACACAAAGCCACTCTATCAACTCAGGGAAGCAGCAAAAATGTGGAGACAAAGAAACAGCTCACAAATGAAAGAAATAAAGGAAAGCAAATGACTGGATATAGAGTTGAAACCACAGTTATAAGGTTTTTTAAGAATTTCCTAGAAAAGGCCAATAAATTTAGTGAGATCCTTGAGGATATGAAAAGGACCAACTAGAAGTTCAGCATACACTGACTGAAATAAATAATATACAGAGATCCAACAGCAGACTAGAGAATTGCAAGAATCAAATCAAAGATTTGAAATACAAAGAAGCAAAAAACACCCAAACAGAAAAGCATAAAGAAAAAAGAATCCAAAAATTTGAAGATAGTGTAAGGAGCTTCTGGGACAACTTCAAGCATATCAACATCAGAATTATGGGGATGCCAGAAAACCTATTTAAAGAAATAATGACTGAAAACTTCCTCCACCTGGTAAAAGAAATAGACTTACAAGTCCAGGAAGTGCACAGAACCCCAAACAAAAGGAATCCAAAGAGGACCACACCAAGACACATCATAATTAAAATACCAAGAGCAAAAGTCAAGGAGATAATATTAAAAGCAGCAAGAGAAAAACAGTTACCTATAAGGGAGCACCCATACAATTGTCAGCTGATTTCTCAACAGAAACTATGCAGGCCAGATGGGAGTGGCAAGAAATATTCAAAGTGATGAATAGCAAGAACCTACAACCAAGATTACTCTACCCAGCAAAGCTCTCATTCAGAATTGAAGGGCAGATAAAGAGCTTCACAGATAAGTAAAAGCTAAAGGAGTTCATCACCACCAAACTAGCATTATATGAAATACTGAAAGGTATTCTGTAAGAAGAGAAAGAAGAAGAAAAATGTAAAGATAAAAATTTTGAACAACAAATACATACCTACCTATCAACAAGTGAATCTAAAAATCAAGTGAATAAAAAATCTAATGAACAGAATAAACTGGTGAATATAATAGAATCAGGGGCCTAGAAAGGGAGTGGACTGACAATTCTCAGGGGGAAAGGGGTTGAGGGGGGTGTAGGAAGAGACTGGACAAAAATTGTGCACCTATGGATGAGGACAGTAGGGGGTGGGTAGGGCAGAGAGTGGGGTGGGAACCCGGTGGAGGAGAGCTATTCGGGGGTGGGGAGTAGGGGGGTGGGGTAACAGGAATGAGGAACAATTGTAATAATCTGAACAATTAAGTTTTATTTGAAAAAAAAAAGAGATAATAAATCTTAAATCCAATGACGAGACTTTTGACCCTATCAATGGTGTTCATCCAAAGGTATTGAAAGGAAACTGTCTACATTTCATGTCATCTTTTCTATCTGTAGAGGGTTGGGAAGAAGCTGATGATCTCCAAAAGTTGTTGGCTTCTGGAGGCCTTTTGGAACTCCTTGTATCCAGTAGTCTAAGTCATGGGATCCAGATGGAGGACCCTAAGAATGTGTCTATAATGTATGTCTTGGAACTTAAGTTTTGTGTGTTTTTTTTTTGCAGTTAAGAATACTTAAAAGGCCCCTTTCCATGTAATTTTAAGACTGACTTTTATCAGAGACTGAATATTTAGTCTTCAAAATCTATGTCATGTGGTGGTGAATTCACTCATGTATCTTTGGGAATTTTAGCTCACCTCTGTTGGACCTATGACCACATGTCAATTTGATTACATCTGACAAGACCGGGATGTTCCAAGTGGCATCTGTCAGAGGAATAGTCAAAATGAGACTCATGGGGCTTTATGTAACAATTTTATATAGTGAGAATTTATGAGGGCTTTGACAGATCCCATTAAAATGGAAAACCAGGATAGGTTTGGTTATAAAATACCATTAGCTCATTTTTGCTCTTAGAGTTTCAGAAATAATATGTCAGTGACACATTTCTTTAAATATTTCTTTACATATTTTAACTGTAAAGTGATTTTTTTTTAATCATCTGTTTTTTTCCTGGGTTATGATAACTCTGGATTAAGCAAGCTTTGATCACCTGTTGAGTCTCTCAGGTAAAATTTTCCCACTCATAGTTTGTAAAGTCTGAACCAAATTTGACCCTGCCACTACCACTAGGTTATTTTTTTTACTACATATGTATAACGATGTGGCTGGGGAACATCCAAGGATGTGAAAATTTTTTGAAATAATATCTTTTCTTTCTAGTGGAGTAAATTGTTATATTTGAGTAAGTCCATTGTATTCAGAAATCATATTGAACAACTGTCTTAATGATAATAACACCTGTAAAGGTTATTTGTTTTGTGTAATAGTTGACTAATATATTTTTTTAGAATGGGTTTCAATCTTAATTACTGAGATTTTCTTAAGGTGTTGGATTATTCCAATAAGTAGTCATTACTTTCCTTTTTAAAAATTTGATTGGGATGTCCAAAGATGTTAGAAAAACTCTGTTTAAAAATAGAGTAATATGTCAAAATCATGAAAGACCAAAAGTATATCTACGCATCAGGTGATGCTGTGAGATGATTTAGAGTAGAGCGGATCTGCAGCCAGGGAAATGAGAAAAATATTGCAATGTTTTTATGGGCATGCAGTGAGGAGGACCTGTCCTTGAGAATGGAGAGGAAGAAACAGACCTATAGTTGCAAACCAAGTGAGAACTGGCAGGATTTAGGATTGCCTGAGAGAAGGCACAGGAGAAGCCAAAGATGAGGTCTAGCCTTTGACCCTGGGTCAATGGGATTGAGAAGGAAATGAGTTGGTAGTGTGGTAAAGCTGAAAGGGATTGGGGGTGGGGGCAAGCAAGGAAAAAAAAGGCAAGTGTAACCTTGTAAAAGAGGAGAAGGAAAGATACGTGTGCTTTCATTCATTCATTCATTCATTCATTCATTCCCTCATTCCACAAGGATCTGAAACCATTTATAAAATTATATAGAATGTAAGTAGATGAGGGAATTGGTAGATGAGACAAATAAGCACAGGAAATATCAAATCCAGATGTGATATTAGCACATAGGTTTGTGTACTATAGACACCACACCACACGTTACTAGGGTGATGGTGTAAATTTGGCTCCACACTTCTTAACGACCTGTGCAGGCACAGGAGCCTACCAGCAGAGGATTCCCTGTACCCATGAAAACAAATTTGCAGTTTAATACGAACACAGCTTTCCATGATGCTGACACTTGAATATTTTCCTGTTGTCCACAGAAAAAGGACACAGTGATGCAACAGATGACGTAGTCTCCTGTCAAATCCCTTCAGGGATTTGAATGGAGGGGGGAAAAAATGAATGCTGCCAGCCTTCTCCTTCTCTCTGCTCCTTAGAGAGTATTTTGACTTTGTTCACTCAGTTTCTTCTCCGCCTTCACCATCTAAAAGCAGTTTGGCCTTTGCAGACTTTTTCCCCTGAATTTTACTGCTGACTAATTGAGAGGAAAGGGAGAGGAATGGGAAGCCAAGATATGTGCAAACTGAGGTTGGGAGAGAGCCCTTTAAAGGGTTTTTGGAGGAGAGGTTGGCTCAGAGAAGCCACAGGACATTAAAGAAGCACAGGAGAACAAAATGGTTTTGAGAAACATTGCTGTTGGTTATGTATCTCCCTCATAATGTCTGAAAAGGGTATTAATCAGGGACTGCTTTATTTTGAAATCGTATTTGCTTGCTGGAGTTGTTTTTCCATGGTTGCTGGCCCCATTCAGAGACCGTTTCATTATGGATAAATGAGGGAGCTGCCGGGTGGGATGTGGCTTGTACTGCTGCACTCTTGCTGAGTGCTGGACTAAATCATTGCTGCATGCATGAGCTGGGAGCAGTTTCTTCTCCGATGCTTAGACCCACAGTCCAGGTGATCTTGAAACACTGGAACAGGGGCCAAGCTTAAGATCCACTTGGAGTTGCCAACCAAGAGATAATGCACTGGCGTGTGTATGTTCACTGAATAGTTTTCATTCAAAACAAAACAACATAAGTCTCAAGAAATGACCAATTTGAAACTGGTTTCTATGTTAATATATTTCAATATCTACTTCTTTTTTCTTAAATTTATTTTATAGAGAGGAAGGGAGAGGGAGTGAAATATAGATTGGTTGTCTCCCACCCTTACCCCCATCAGGGATCATACCCACAACCTTTTGGTGTGTGGGATGGCACTCCAACCAACTGAGCCACACTGGCCAGGGAAAATACCTACTTTCCTAAGCAAACGCCCAGAAGATGCATAAACTAGATCCATGCTCTGCATGGTTGGGACTGAGATTGTTCCAGTGGTACATTTGATGATAAGACATTTCTTTGTGAGGGCCGCAAAAACTGAGTGTCCCTAGCCCCTCCTTCCTATATCTCCACCCCTCTTCTAGGAAGATTCGGGGTTTGGCTGATTAACACCCTCCCACCCCCGCTCCCCTGTTTTTTAAGCTGGATCCTGCTTTTTGGCAGACCAGATCTTCTGAGGTTCACGATGAAGATTTGATAGGAAAGGGGGTGGGATGGTGAAGGACAATAGGTAGGGTAAGTCAGGAATTTTCTTAGGGATTTAGCAGCTGAAAGGCTCTGTAGACACTGTAGGGTATGATGGTGGAACACAGGTAGCATTATTTGTTACTTTTCACAACTTTATCAATGAATAACATACCTCAGCATGTATAAACTCCATATATTTAAAATGTACTATTTAATAAATTTTGGTATATGTAGACACCCATGAAATTATCTCTACAATCAAGATAATAAATGTATAGATGAGAGTTTTAAAAATATTGCCTTTGCTATGTTTAAAAAACACAAGTTAAGAATTTGTATGATTTTGAAATTACTTTTTGGTTGCTGGACTATTTTTTAAATTAGGACTCCACTCAGATTTAGGGCCATTGCTTCAGTAGGGTTATGTATAATACAGAATTTAGATGGCTGTTTCTTTAATGTTCTTCAATTAAAAATATAACTGAAAATATAATGCTGTGGCTGATGAGTGATTTGGGAGAGGGAAGGAGGCATAACAGTGCAGCCATGGTTGCTGGACAGCCTGCTTGAGCCAAGGGCAAAGTGTCTCATCTCCAGGAGAATGATGAAGTATGTGCTTTTTGGCAAGCTCTATCCTTTTAACTGAGCTTTGGATAAATCTTGGACCACAAAGTTGAAAGTTGTAATATTTAGCAAGACTTTGGAGTAGAGATTTCTGGATTCCTAATTAAAACAAGTTCCAAATGCACTGGCAATCAATAGAGCTGAGGATAAAATGATGATCCTTTTACTGACATTAAGGAGCCTGATCAGGACAGTTGTCTGGGCGGATACCTTCTCGCCACTGATAGCAGGACCATATCAGCCTCAGGAAACAATTCTGGGTCTATTCTAATTTATAGACGCCTCCAGGACTCCCAAGTTCTGTGGCACAAAATCTATTAAAGAAGATAATAAGTTTCCCACAAAAGTCATAGAAAAGTCTAAATAAAATCCCCATGGAACTTCTGATTTTAAACAGTATACCTTTCTGGTTTGCTCTGCAATATAAATTAATTGTAAATTTTATCCCCAGGTAAATAGATTTGACTTGCTCTTATCAGGAAACTTTCAACTGCAAGTAACAGAGACCCTGACGCAGCTGGCCCAAACGATAAAGGATTTCTTATCCCACGTAAAAAATGCACAGGCTGGGGATCTCCAGAGTTGGTTAGTATAGTGACTAAAAGACATCATCAGGAGCCCAGTGTTTTTCTAGTTTTCCAGAGTGTCTCATGAGCCTCACCTCCAGGCTGCTCTCCTCTTGCCACAAGATGGCTGCAGAAGCGTCAAACATCCTACTCTAACTCAGCAACATCTGGTGGCAATAAAGTCATTCCTCGTTGTTTACTTTTTTAAAAAATATATTTTATTGATTTTTTACAGAGAGGAAGGGAGAGAGATAGAAAGTCAGAAACATCAACGAGAGAGAGAGAGACATTGATCAGCTGCCTCCTGCACACCCCACAGTGGAGATGTGCCCGCAAGCAAGGTACATGCCCCCGACCGGAATCGAACCTGGGACCCTTCAATCCGCAAGCCGATGATCTATCCACTGAGCCAAACCGGTCTCGGGATACCTTTTTAAGACCAGATATAATGTCCCCTTCGTACTGCACTGGTCAGGATGGTAGCATGTATCCACACCAAAATGAAATGCTAGCATGCTGAATGGCACCTTGAGAGACATAGATAAATCAGGGCCTAACACTGAGCCACCTGGGGGGGAGAAGTGTCTCCTGGTGCAAAACCAGGTTCTGCTAACAAGGAAGAAGGGAAGCAACCACATCTGTCCTGCAGAATTAGGGATAGAATCTGATTGGATATTGGAAACATATGCCAAGGTTGATTATTTTCATGAAGATTCATTCCTAAGCTATGGTTTCTGGCAAAACTTTATTGGCAAGCCTAATAGTCTATAAAGTCCAGTTCTAGTACATTGTAATAAAACCATATCCTTTGAGTAGAGAATGTTTTTCAATTGTTCATCACAGCCATTTAGTCATTAAAATTCAAGTTCAAAAGAAGGAAGCATAGAACATCTCTCTTTGCAGTGCTGCAAATGGTTATCTGGTCACATAGAAGGTCAGTCTTATCAGCCCTGACCCTCAGGAGCTGTTAAAAGCTTCCTATGAGTATGATTACCTGGAGGCTCTGTATTCAGGTTCATGACTATAAGACATACATCAAAGAAAGGTCAATAACAACTGCAAATAACTCTTGTATTCCTATCTTTATAAGGAAACAGAGACCAGGATACATGTCAATAGTAGTTGTATCAGACACCTGCATCAGCCCCCTGAGGGAACCAGCACTGGTGTGGACTCAAACATTATACCACTGCACTCTGACAGGCCTCACCTTCTCTGCATGCTGCACCCACTCTGTCTCCAGCCCATAGCATCCCTGTGATGTTGAGGTGTGGGACAGGCCCCTCTTCGGTACTCACCCAAGCACAGCCTGAAAATGCAGAAGCCAGTAAGGCTCCAGGGGGCAAACTTTGACTAATAGAAAAAAGCAACTGGTGGATAAATTCTTCCTCCTTTACCTCTCTGCCCTAGACCCAGTTATAGCACGACTTTTTAAAGAGGGCAGTGCCAACAATATCAAGGCACGGTTGAATTTAATGGCAGCAAACTCTATTGAGTATCCTTTTTACTCTCCTTCCTTCCCTGCCTCACTCTCCTTGTCTCTCATGTTTGCTGCCTGAGATTGTGGCCTCTAATGAAGCAGCTTCGGGCTCTGCTTGCCGGGGAGCTCAGGTTAAACCCGTAGAACAGCTAGACCTAAAGTCTACCTGCTCCTTGTGTAAAATATGAAGTTGAGAAGCTCAGGCTCAAAATTAATAATGGAGAAAATTGGCAGAGTTTAGATAATTGACAATTATTTAATAGATATCTTTAATACATTTAAAAATAAAAATATAAATTGGGAGGAAGAAAAAAACTGCCTTAGTTAAAATAGAATAGGCTACACTGGATTCTTCTAGGAAGAGGTGTAGATTTAGGTGGATGGGTATGTTCTGTTTATCCTCTTAGCTGGTGAACCTCCTTTATGTATGCTGACTGTATAGTAGATGCTCCCTTGACACTTGTTGAGTGAAAGGAGGAGAAAGTGACAAATATTTGAAAGTGGTGGAGGGGATTGTATGGTTAGAGAGCAATTTGAAGGTAGAAGGTCAAGAAGAAGAGGACATTGCTCTAAACACTGCCTGGCTGGTTCTATGATGTTGAGCAAATCACACGAGGTATCCGAATCTCTATTGTTTCCTCTCTAACAGAGAGATGACATTTTACCTACTTGAAGGTAAGGGGTAGGCCAGGCAGGTGTCTTGAAGCACTCTCTGGGTATCAATGGTCTTGAATCTCCTTCATTCTCACTGAGTCCCCTTGAGTCCCATTCTCTGTAGAATGAGAGTATTGAATGACATAATCTTCAATGAATCAATTTATTCTTAATACGCTGTGATTTAGAAGTCCTATAGGTTTTCAGAGAAGTACGGGGCTGGGCTGGAGGGGGAGGAACTGTGAAGAGAACTGGGTGAGTGGAAAAAGCCTCATGGGGTCTCAGTGGCGAATGCTGGATGCAGGCACAAACAGGGTTCTTAGTCGCAATTAGGACCCAGCTGAAGTCCTACAAACCCAGCCAAGCCCAGCGCCTGAGGTTGCCAGTGGAAAAGTCAAGGGCTGGAGAGACCCAAAGTCAATAACCCTGGGAGACCTAGGAAGCCAAACTTTGGGGCCCAGCCTGTGCAAGGGGAGAAGTGAATCCAGAAGGAAGCCGTGTTTGTAGAAAATGGAAGGGGAGGAGTATCGCTGCGTAGGAATTTGGTCCAAGGTTATCCTGGAGAAATAGAATTCAGAAAGTCAGTTCAGAGAAGGGGCCTTGAAGTTTAAGGTCTTGGAGGTGAAACGTTGCAGTCATTTGTGTGGACGGGGAAAACTGCATTTGGAAAGAAGCAAAAAAACAAAGAAACAAACAAAAAACTGAGCTCTAGGCACACAGCCAGTTATGAGCTGTGCAACCCCAGAAAAAGGACTTCAGCTCTTGGAGTCCTGTCAGTGGAACAGAGTGCAATTCAATGCTCCTGCTTGTCTTTCAGGTTCCACTGGTGGTGGGGCAGTGGTAGCACAGCTCATGGCGATGGTGCCAGGGAAATTCTGCGTAAGAATAGAGGCCACTGTCCACATAAAATCTTGATTTTTACCCTGCTGTGGGTGCATAAATGCATCACATGCTCCTGACTGTCCCTCAAAAAAAGAAGATGGATGGCAGCAATAAAGAAGAAGTGCTAGAACTTCCCCCAGAACGTTGGAGATTATCCCCACATTCTTCCTTCACCAAGTCACGGGGTGTGGATTCTGGGGCTCCTCCAGTGCCCTTAAGTCATGTCTGTGCTCTCCTTTCCCTACCCCACGCCTGCAGGCCCTGGCAACAGAGTGAAAAATGACTGGCCCTTTACCTAACTGCCCAACTGGACTGCCTTGAGCCATTGCACTTAGCCTCTGCCCAGGGCATCACTAGGAAGGTGACCAGCTACTCCCTTAATGGTGAGGAAACGGAGGGTGTGGCTTAGGAGGGGACAGGGAATCCAGCCCTGTGGTTGTCTGGGCCATTCCTGCAACACATCAAGAGGGACCACATGCCTCCAAACCACAGATTTTTATATTTTGAATATTTCTTTCTCTGGGCTCTGTGCAATTTGGATATTTTGAGGCCTTTTACATGCCAAGTTTTTTAGCTACTTTTTTTTTTTTTTTAACGAAAAGGATAAAAGCCTGAGATAGTTGAAGGAGGAAGATACTCTTATTGGCACTGATTCAAATTCTTGTCTCTGGGGGAGGCCTGCTGTGGAGGCAGGATGGGGTGGTTCATAAAGGTTGTAGCATGTTCTGGTTTTGAGCCCAACATTGTTGAAAAATGCTCAGAGGAGACTCAGAGCACTTAGATTTTTGGCTTGAAAACTGTCTTTGTTTAGATGTTCCTATTTGTTTAAATATTTTTGCCAAACAGAAACAATAAAGGAACTTACACAGAAATTATTTTTTCCACGAAACAATTTTTTTCCTAACCCAATCTGACAAGTTCACTCTAAAATTACATTCATGTTTAATAGCTGAGTATCATGCAAACTATGTGAAATATATGGGATCCAGCTGAGTTTTAAAATACTGTGGACTTTTCATAATAACAGTAACAACCACTTTCAGCTACTATTTGAGGCTCAGTCTCAGGTCCGATTGAGTTTCATAGCCCGTATCTCCCAGGACCTTTTTAACTGTCTTTAAATGATGCACTATGGTCCCCATCTTAAAGGCAGGGAACCAGACACTCATGGCTCAAGGGGCTTGCCCAGGACACACTAGTTAGAGTCAGAGTTTAGGTTTGTACCCAGACCCAGATTTGTTTGCCTTTGAAGCCTGATCTCTCAGGGGTGTGCTGGTGACTGTTCAAGGACTAGCTCTCTGGTGGGGGCGGGGAAGATGGCTTTCTAGTGTTTGCCAATTTCCTGCAGTATGCATATTCCCATCGTGGCTGGTTTCAAGCTACTGACTTGACTTCATTAAACACAGAGTCAAGAAAAAAACAAAAACATCAAGTACACTCTTGCTGGTATCAGCTGCCTCCAGCACTCCATATCATGTTGTCATTAAATACATTTTAGGGCTTGGGGAAAACTTGTGTCAACCACTATTTAGGATCAACATCCAGCCTTCATACTCTTTGTATTCACGTACACTTATTCTTGTAGGGCTCCTTCTTGCTACTGAGCACTTGATCTGGCCAGGCAATGCCATAAAGGCTCTGTATGCGTATTCCAACCGGATTTTCCCTACAGCAGCGGTTCTCAACCTGTGGGTCGCGACCCCTTTGGAGGTCGAACAACACTTTCACAGGGGTCGCCTAAGACCATTGGAAAACACAGATACAATTCATAACAGTTGCAAAATTACAGTTATGAAGTAGCAACAAAAATAATTTTATGATTGGGGTCACCACAATGAAGAACTGTATTAAAGGGTCGCAGCATTAGAAAGGTTGAGAACCACTGCCCTACAGCCATTTTGAGGAGACAGTCTGTTTTATTTCACAAAATGAGGAAAGAGAGGCTCAGAGGGCTGAAGTCATTTGGTGAAGGTCACACAGCTCACAGGTGAGTGAGGTGAGGCTAGACCGAGACTAGACCCGGGTCTGGGAGTCCTGTAGGTGGTGAGCTCTTCAGGAGGAACCTGGAAATAAGATGCCGGGGAGAGGTAATGTCAGCCAAGTAAGCTTGGGCATAGATTAAATTTTATCGATATAATGCCCCCCTAAAAATATCGGTCACTTGTATCTGGATAACACATATCAGAATGATTAGTTGTATTTTTAATTTTTTAAATGTGGATAATCAGGTAAAAGCAATTGTGGAAGAATTGAAGGGTTTGGATTGAATCTACCCTCAGGTCCTGGATCTTGGCGGTGTCCCTTGACCCTTGACTCTTCCTAGCTTTGCCTCTTCATCTCTGAAATGGTTGCAGAGGCACCAACGGAGACCATTTACTAGTAAGTGAATGATGTTTAGGAACTACATGTTTGTGTAATATTACATTTTGGGGTTGAAGAGGCACAGCTGAATAAAAGGAACTTCTTTTTGTTCACAGTCTTTGAGCTTTCAAGAAAAGTTTTAAAAGTTATGAATTAGCTCAGTCACTGTGTAATTCGGGGTTGGATGATAAAAAAATACACAATTTTTTTAATCTTCAGTTTCATAAAATTAAAAAGCTGTGAGTTCATGGATGAATATTTGGAACCAATCTTCTCTAGGAGGACTTGGTCCTGTCCTTTTACCCAGTTTCTTAGACTTTCTGGTTCTTGGCTGATTTTAAGATTGGAGTAGAAAACCACTTCAATCCGGATGGACTGAACCGTTGCTCCAGTTCCTTCTTAGGGCTGCTTCTCTAAACTTGCTCTGCATGGAAATGGTAGGTATATGAACGTTTTCTCATACATACAAATCACAAGCAGTATTAAGTTAAGACTTAGTGCTTAAGAAATTAAATCCTCTACATTCTCCTTTGACCAGAAGGAATGTTGAGAAAAAAAAGTATGGCTGTTTCCCCATGGATGTGATAAAGTCTGAGACTTGCAAAAGAGCTTAAGTAGTACAACTTGTGTAAGAAGAATTCTTTGGGTGCAGTTAGTATAAACAAAAGGGTCCTTGGCACGAACAGAGAACTAAGCAGCTGGAAGAGATTTGCTTAGAAACCAAAAGATTAAATACTCTTAGGAGAGGTAGAGAGGAAATACCCACTAAGTTCTCTGATTTTTTTTTTCCCCACTTCTCTGTAGCCTTCTAGGATAAAATATGCATATCTGTGGCTAAAAAGTCCAAAAGAAAATTTTCCTTGAAAATTACCATGTTTTTCAGCATTTTCTCTTTATCTCCTTAAATTTAAGAAAGCATATGGGTTTAACGTCAAGTCACAAGAAATAAATTATTTACATTCTCTTGCTAGCGTTATCTATTCTCTATGAGATCATCAATGAAAGGACACCGATAGTAACTTAATCCCCATGAGAATATTATGAGTTAGTGGGAGTCATCGATGCAGGAAAGAATTGCCTTGAAATGAAACAACTAAAAGAACATAACAAATTCAGTTTGTTTATTATGGGAAAACCCTGGTGAGCAATAATGCAGGGTAATAAATTTCTTTGTAGTCTTGCTATTTCTTGTCATGCAGCAGCGACCCACAGACTAAGTTTCTTAAGACATAAACATGAAATTAACTGGACCCTGTTTCATATTTCCACATCATTCAACTGGTCCCATTTTTCTAAAAGAGCCCTTATTGCTGCTGCAACATAATCAGATCAAAGCTGGGAAATGTGCAACATATACTTTCATCAGAGAGTTTGTACAACTTTAAAATTTTACTCAAATAGCAACACAATTGCTATTATGTTGAAACATATGGAAATGTCAAAAAGTGACTTTTTACCTAAGAAACAAAATTTCTGTTTCATTAAAATATATAACACAGTAGATAATTGAATAAGGCACACAATTGAATGCCACGACACGGACGGCTAGCCAAGATTATTGGTAAGTGATAAAAGCAAATTTTCAAATAGTGTGTATAAAATGCCACCATTTTTGCTACTCTGCCAAAAAAAAAAAATAGGTATACTTTTGATTCATTCACACTGACAGCTATTGTTGTGTTGACTATTCTCATTTTTTAATTGGACAGTCTAAGAGAAAGGAGGTCAGTGCCCTTGACTAAATAGTCAGGTATTTGCATGGTTCAAAAATTCTTGCGGCACACCAGTTGACAATCACTGTGCTAAGTGATAGAAGGCTGACTCATAGCTGCATGTTTCTGGTGACATTCTGGAAAAGGCACAACTCTGGGGTTGGAAAACAGATTCATGGTGTCTAGGGATTAGGGGCAGGTGAGGAAAGTGATAGCAATGTCATACGATGAGGGAACTGTTCTATGTTTTGATTATGATGGTGGGTTATACAACTCAAAGCATTTGTCAAAACTTATAGAACTAGACACCAAAAATGCAAATCTTACTGTACGTTAATTTTAAAATAACTTTAAAAAATGGCATTGGAAAAAGACCTAATGTTTTATTAAAATAAAATCTCTTTACAAGTCTAGATGCATCCTGCAATTTTCTGGGTAGAATTAAGAAAAAGAAACTGCTTTGAAATAGACAAAGGTGGTTACCAAGTGTAAATTGACTCATAGCTGTATGTTTCGGGTGACATTCTTCCTACTTGAGGGAAGATTGGGAGTTTAGGGCCAAGCTCACAAACTCTCTATATAAATGCCAACTGTCTGAAGTGTAGACCAACACTTGGTGACTTAGGAGTGGACAAACAGACTGTGGTGATGCCCATTGAGCTTTAACACCACACAGCTTCCCCTTCACACCTGAAAGCTGTGTTTCCTTGCCCATCAACTAATCAGATGCAAGAGGTTGTTGGATCATGGTTGTCTTAAATTCCTATGCTCCTCCGCCTTTTATTGAAACCACGAGTAAAGAAGGCCCTGGAGGGCCAGAGAAGCAAGCTTCCCTGCCCTGACTGTTTTGTGGACCCTAACTGCATTTATCTGCTTGGGCTCCAAAATGTGAACTGTAACGTTTAGATGGGCAGCATGAGAATAATCTCTTTAGCAGTTAGCATGGTGTTTGGCAAGTAGAAGCAATGTTTCCAATTATCTTTTTTCTTTAAATTTGCTTGTTTAATGGAGGCACAATCTTAAAAAAGAGGAAAAAAGAAGAGGGAAAGGAAGAGAAGGAGAAGGAGGAAGAGAAAGAGGAGAAAGAAGAGGAGGAGGAGGAGAAGGGGGAGGAGGAGGAGGAGGAGGAGGGGGAGGCCACAAAATTTGGATCCGGAGGCCAGAAGACTGAGCTCTTCTTGGTCATGTCCACTTTCCAGTTCAGCTTAGAAATGAGGCCCACCCTATTCACATGGGTTACTAATGAGTCAGGCTAACCAACTTGGGTTTGTAAATAGAAGAGGCTGAAACAGACTGTTCCCTGTAAATAAGTGTATGAAGTGGCACCCTGAGTAACGGCTATGATGCGCCAGCTGTCCTTCATGAAGTGAGCATTTCACAATAACAGCATGCCCAGGAGTCTAAACTGAAGGAAGCTCCTCCAATGGCCTGTTTGTCCCTTTCTTTTCCTGTTTGTAATAGAATACCCCCTCCCCGCCGAAACTGGTTTGGCTCAGTGGATAGAGCGTCGGCCTGCAGACTGAAAGGTCCCAGGTTCGATTCCGGTCAAGGGCATGTACCTTGGTTGCGAGCACATCCCCAGTGGGGGGCGTGTAGAAGGCAGCTGATCTATGTTCCTTTCTCATCGATGTTTCTAGCTCTCTATGCCTCTCCCTTCCTCTCTGTAAAAAAATCAATAAAATATATTTAAAAATAGAATACCTCCTCCCAACCCACACCCCCATTAGAAAATAATACCAGACAGCTAGCTTGATGCTTATTTGATTCTGTTTGTTATTATTAACTGTGCTGCCAGATGCTTCAAGTGGGTGCTCAAATGTCTTTTCAACCCAAACTTTCAGGTTAATGCTGCCACATCTAAGTCCAGGGAGTGAGGGTCTGTTAAGCCCTTCTGATATGCGTTGTCTTTGAAGAGATTATACTGCAGCCAGGAGAGAGCATCAGTAGTGCTTTGACCTGATCTAGGAGAGTGGCTTCCTCTCCCTACCTGTTTATGCCTGGCAGGGCATGTGACAGAAAGGCCTGGGACTTTGCTCCAATGGTCCTTAGCCTGGGAACTTGGACACTTGATTCTGGTGCTGTGGTGCTTGAACATGTGACGTAATCTTCCTGAGTCAGGATTCACCACACTAAAGCCAGGGATTAGATTACAGCAGTGGTTCGACCCCCCCCCCCTTTAGGGGTCAAACAACCCTTTCACAGGGGTCGCCTAAAACTATTGGAAAACATCTATTTCCCATGGTCTTAGGAACCAACACACCGCTCCTTGGTGTAGCAAAATGTAGCAATGTAGTTTACTGTTGTTATATGAAGACCGTTGCCCATGCTACACCATGATTCAAGACAAAATTTCATTTATTTTGTAATTAGAAATAAATATTTCACAATATATAATTACATATTGTTTTTGTGATTAATCACTATGCTTTAATTATGTTCAATTTGTAACAATGAAAATACATCCTGCATATCAGATTTACATTACAGTTCATAACAGTAGCAAATTTACAGTTATGAAGTAGCAACGGAAATAATTTTATGGTAGGAGGTCACCACCACATGAGGAGGTGTCTTAAAGGGTCGTGGCATTAGGAAGGTTGAGAACCACTGGATTACAGGGTTTCTCAGGCCCATTTTAGTTCTGAAAGGCCAACAGTTTATAAAACAAGGGGGAAATGTATGAAGCCCAACTAAATTAAATCAGTAATGGATCACAAGTATACAGAATTTTCAGGTTTCTTTTTTTTTTAAATTTTTATTGTTGAAAGTATTACATATGTCCCCTTTTTTTCTCCCATGGACCCCTTATAGCCCGCCTCTGCCACCCACCCAGGCCTTTACCACCTTACTACCTGTGTCCATGGGTTATGCAGATATGCATGCAAGTTCTTTGGGTTGATCTTCCCCCCTGCCACCCACCCACCCACCAACCCACCCTAGCCTTCCCTCTGAGATTTGACAGCCTGTTCCATGCTTCTATATCTCTAGATCTATTTGTTCATCAGTTTATTTTGTTTACTAGATTCTACATATGAGTGAGATCATGTGATACTTGTCTTTCTCTGACTGGCTTATTTCACTTCATATAATACTCTCTAAACCCACGGGGCTTGGATTTCAGGATTTCTCAGGCCTCTGCCACTTCCAAAAGACCATTCGTCTATAAAATAAAGGAGGGAAATGTAAGACCACCAACTAGATTAAATCAGTAATGGAGCTCAAGTTTACAGCATGCCCAGGGTCTTCCTGAATCATTAAGCTCACCTGTGTATCAGTACACACTACTCGTTCAACATACAGTTTAAAAATGAAAGAAGTGGCAAGGGGACAAGTGACACTATTAAAGGAGGACAATTTAGATGGGGATGTTTCTCAAGTGTTAGGGCACATAGCATAATGATGTCCAATACTCAGGCTTTTGACTCAGCCTGCCCCGTTTGAATTTCAGCCTCACTCTTTGGGGCCTCTGTATCCTTAGCTGAATTTCTTTGTCTAGTTCATCAGATGTGAAAAGAGATAACAGAATTATTCACCTCAAAGAGTTGCTAGGAGGATTTAATGAAATAACACATGCTTGTCTGGATCGTGAAACATTTGATAAATATTATGTGTATTACCACTCCTGCTGTGACTGCTGCTACTCCTCCATGGAGAATAAAGTGAATGATATGCTCCAGAACTACGCAGAGCAATGCATGGTGCTGGGGAGAAGGGATAGCTGTGGTGGAGCGACGAAGGCACCAGACTTGACATCAAAAGTCTAGGGTTTTCGTTCAGGATAACATTGAAATGAAGAAGGTTCCCACAAACAGATTCCAGAGTGCAAATTACATGAGGCACATACTGCCCCTTACTAGCTGGGTGATGTTGGGCATGTCACCCAATCTCTCTGAGCTTTGGTCTCCCCATGGGGGTTTGCATGCTTATCTCCCAGAGATACTGGGGTGAGCTGTATGAAAGAATGCATGTGAAGTCATGCATTGTAAACCACACACCCCTCGGCAAATGCAAGGATTGTTATGCGCTAGATATTCGTTCTTCTAATACTTGGCACTCAGGTTTATCTTCATGAACATCTTGTACTGACAAGTAAAACATAGCTGTCTGTGGCACTTTACCAATCTCACCTGCTTTCACGTACATAACCTCTTTCATTCCCACAACCTAAAAGGTTCATAGGCTGCTTGTCCTCATCCTGATCCTGTCCTTAGTTCTAATCAGTGTTTTGTTATTTGTTTTGTTTTTTTTCACAGCTGCCATGGTCTGGCTTCCTATACAACTTCTCTTCACTCATGGAGTTATTATTGGAACCAGATGTAAGACTATCAGACACCTTGAATGCTAGGTCAAGGAAGAATTTGACAAGAAAGGAGCATGTTCAGGTATTTTTAAAATCTTACTTAGTGTCAATTGAACTCAGACTGGAACATATGGCCTGAAGTCAGGATAGATTAGAGTGTTATCTAATAACAAGGAAAGGTGGTAAGAGCCTTCACTGGAGTGATGGCAGGGAGGATGGGAAGGAGCCAAAAGATTAAAGAGACTGGGAGATAAGAAAATAAATCTTTTGAACTTTTTAATTTGTTCAATAAATGTTTATTGAACATTTGCCATGTGTCACGTATTGCACTAGGGGCTGGGAGCACTTATAGTCAGACAAATTCTTGATCTTTATATATTTATGGTCGATGGCATTGGTCCAGCGATTGAATATGAATGAGATGGGAAAGTGGAAAGTCAAATAGAGGTGGCTGGGGTTTCCAGCTCCAGTGTCTGGAGAAACGGTGTAATTGAATAGCAATGGGAGGCAGGAGGATGCCTGGGTAGGTGTGAAAAGTGACACATTCCGTGTGCAGCACAATGAACTTGGAGAATTGATATCTAATTAAAATGCTTTCCTGAAATGAAAAAATCTCTGGATTTAACTCTTGGGCTCTGGGGCTGGCACCATGTGATCTCTGTGGAGCTGTGCAGTCTCTCCGTGTCTAATTAAAGACACATTCAAGTTGGGCTGGAGACAGTTTTTCCTGGCCCCAAATTTTAGGAGCCATTTTTCTTGAATCTTTATATGAGAAAACACATTAAAATGATAGGTATTACTGAATAGAGTTATATGGAAAGATACTGAATTGTATGCCAAGTTGAGTTATCTCATAAAGACCTTCTATAAAAGTTAAAAGTATAAATTAAACTTTAATTCAGTCAAGGTATTTTTTGGAGGCAGTAAGATAGAATAATCCAAGTACATTTATTCCTGATGATATAACTTAATATAAGGATGGAATATAGAGAATGTGTCCTGTAGGTTGTGTTTTAAACATCAGCTACATCTACGAAATAATTGCTGAGGGCTGAATTTTGATTAATTCCTGATTAAATTCTCTGCCTGATACCTGACACAGCATTATTCAGCGTGGCTCAATAGTGGCCCTGAAGACCATAGATGTACATTCACACAGTTGACATGCAATTGGGAAATTTAGAAGCCTTCCTTTTTTCTTTCCCAGGCTAGCAATCATTCTACTTTCTCATAGAAGTGGCCACAGAGGTCAGATCATTTTTTGCTCCAAAAATATATTGAATCTCCTCAGACTCTTAAAGGGTTTGTTTAAACCTTACTGCTCTGTACCATAAGCTCTAGAAGAGATCATTTTATCTTGAAAAAAACATTGAGATTAGATTCAACAATCAATCTCTTATAAACAGATTTTTCTTAGGTCAACGTGACCAGCATAAGCTACTTATAAGGTACCTGTGATCAGTGGCTTTTAACCATGGCTATATTTTGAATCATCTTGGGAACTTTAAAATATACTGATACCTGAGTCTGACACCAAGAGTTCTGTTTTGAGAGTTTCAAATTTTCTCAGGTTATTTGATGGGCAGCTCTTATTGAGAACCACAGCTGTAGACCATTTGATTTGGAGTAAGAACACATCCTAACGGTACTTGCCAACATAAGCTAGCTGGAAAATTAAAGTCCAAATAAGCTGACCTATTAGAGATACTCATTTATTGAGACCCTATGTTAACTTGGTTCTTTCACTGGCTATCCTGCTGTCACCTGTCTAGGGCTCATCCAGAGATGGAGCTGTTTCTGAAGTGTGCTCCAGCTTTTTGTTAATAAAACTATGCCATCAGTGTGAAGGAGGAGGCTCCTTTTCCTCTTCACATTGGCCATTGAAATGCACCTTAGCCAGCCCTAGCCGGTTTGACTCAGTGGATAGAGTGTCAGTCTGTGGACTGAAGGGTCCCGGGTTGGATTCTGGTCAAGGGCACATGTCCAGGTTGTGAGCTCAATCCCTAATAGGCGGCACGCAGGAGGCAGCCAATCAATGATTATCTCTCATCATTGATGTTTCTATCTCTCTCTCCCTCTCCCTCTCCCTACCTCTCAGAAATCAATAAAGATTAAAAAAGAAGGAAGGAAGGAAGGAAGGCTCCCTAGCCAATTCATGGAGTGTCTTTATCAGGTTACATGTCCCTGCTAAGATTAATAAAAGGGGGGGAGGAAAGAGGAGCAGCCATGGGACATAGTCCTAAAGCCTACTTTATATCATTTAGAATTTGAGAGCTTGTTCTTACCATGCTAATCTTGGTAGCAGTATTACAATATGAAGAATCATGAGTAGTGTCTGATATGGTCATACTGTTGCTTAGCAATCTATCAACATATTAATGGAATCGAAGACTAAAGAGATTTTGTAGCCTTCACGTTTCTGTCTTTTCTTCATTTGCTTATTTGTTGTTGTTACTTCAGATGTTCATTTTGGAGGATTTCTGGCTCATTTTGTTGCTCACAGTCATTCCGGATAGCTTATGAACCAGGTTCCTGTCAACAAATGCATGAAACACAACTCTATTTATATTTGATGTGGCCCTTGGGGGCATAAGCTCCTAACTCAGCTACTAATAACTCTTGTAGCCTATCAGTTAAATTCTCTCATTTTCCTTATCTTGTAGTGTTGTTGTAAAGATTATAAATAATATATTACAATGTCTCCTGCATAATAAATGGCCAATAAATTATACCTACTATTATTTCCAAATCTAGATTGCAAACTCCTTAAGGGCCATGTTTTCTTTACCAAGTTTAGGTATTTATAATTCTCAAGCATGCATGAGTTGGCGCTCAAAAAATATAACACAATTCCAACTTTACAAACAATAGGGAGTATTAGAAGTAACTACCTTCAACAAGCTTGCAGAATTAAAGGTATAGTCTATAGTTATGTTACTGAGCAATGTGACCTGTCCATGAGAAAATCAATGACATAGTCTTAGGAGGTTAAAGCTTGGGTCCTGGAGTCAGATTGTCTGACTTCTTGATCAAGTTGCTTTATCCCTCTCAGCTCAGTTTCTTTATCTACAACCTGGGCATGCTCAATTGATTAATGAAATAATACACATACAATTCTCAACTAGAAGCTGGTGTATTATAATCGTTTAATTAAGCCTGGCTATTATTGCTGTTGGCTTTATTAGCATTGTTCTGATTCACGCACTAACTTCCAGAGGAAGTGACAGTCACCAGCAGGTTACTTGCAACAGAAACAAGGTGACTCAATGTGGTCAGAAGCACAGGATGTCTAGGAAAGAAGTACAGAGGGAGCCAAAGACAACAGCCTCTGGAAACACAGCCACAGCCACTACCCCATGGAGATAGCACATACTGAGGTCACTCTTGGGCAGCCATTCAATTCAATAGAAATTGAGCTGCTTTTATTTATTCAACATTGTGTTAGATAGCTGCAGGAGTCTTAAAGGAAGTGAAAAGTCAAACCTTTGAGGAACTCGGAGTCTGTGTGGGAGAGAAGTCTTTGTGAAGAAGATGGAGACTGATGTTATATAACTCAGTACTGACTTGGCGCTTCAGCCTGTGCTTGCTGAAGCAGTTAGAAGAGGAGAGCGAGCAATACTGGCCTGTCTACACTATTTTTTTCTAGAGCAGTGGTTCTCAACCTTCCTAATGCTGTGACCCACAGTCATGGCTCTACAGTCATGACCCACAGGTTGAGAACTGCTGCCAGGGTCGCCTAAGACCATCAGAAAACACAGATATTTACATTACCATTCGTAACAGTAGCAAAATTACAGTTATGG
The DNA here is from genome assembly GCA_004026805.1 of Lasiurus borealis. NCBI lineage: Eukaryota > Metazoa > Chordata > Mammalia > Chiroptera > Vespertilionidae > Lasiurus > Lasiurus borealis. The sequence continues at coordinate 7,168 of PVJN01024395.1, read as the reverse complement.
AGCAGCAACGAAAATAATTTTATGGTTGGGGGTCACCACGACCTGAGGAACTGTATTAAAGGGTCACGGCATTAGGAAGGTTGGGAATCACTGCTCTAGAGGAAGATAATGCCATTAGTAATAACTCCTCCAAATATGATGAGCAGTGATGGTATCTTATCTACCAACATAAAAGCAACACCGTTTAATTTCTATGTTTCCCAGAAACAATCCAGAATATAACAAACATGTGAAAAATCAGGAAGTGGATTATTCAGGGAATACTACAGGAGTTACGAAAGATTTCGTTATACACTTTCCCCAATTAAAACCCACAGTGGTTCATTAAACAACCTAGAAGGCTACACCAGGTACTGTGCTAAGCCCATGAGATCTAGAAAGAAAAAGACATGGTCCTGCCCTCGAGGGTTGGCTCACATTCTCGTGGTCATGCGGGACTATCAAGGCCTGTCTCCTCCTAGGCTCCAGCCCGGAGTAAAAACAGTCTGAAATGTCGATCCTGAGTAGATAAGAAAGCACACGAAAAAAGACAACAGAGTGTGCCATTACATGAAAACTATCCCTGAGGCCTTTGAACCTCAGAAGGACGGGCATAGATTGACCCTTTGGGTATATTTGGCTAGGAAGGTGTGCCCAAGTGTTACAGCTGCTTGGAGGAGAAGCCTTCTGCCGAACTCAGGACCACTACCCCTGTCATGCGCTGTCTGAAATGAATACTGGGGAATGAGAGGTGATCAGGAGTTGGGCAGAGTGTTCCCGGCAAGGAGCAGTGGAAACAAGAACACCGGAGTAAGGTTATTTGTGTGGATGAGGAACTACTCCCAGTTCAGTACTGCTAAAGGTGTGAGTAGGAAAGGACAGGAGATGACAGACAGAAGCCAACCACAAAAGCCTTTACAGCACTGCCGGCAGCCTAAGTTTCACCCTACAGGCAAGGGAGAGCCACCAAAGGAACATGGGGTGGTTGGGTTGTGCTTTAGATACAGGTAGAGAGAGGATTTAGCAAAGTCTCCATTAGAATTGAGTGCTGTTGCACAGAACAGTGACTTAAGCCAATTGTGGGGCTTTTCTCCCATAACCAAAAGGCTAGAGGTGAGCAGTTATTCCCCAGCTCAGGCACTCATCTCCTTTCTCCTTTTGCTTTGCCAGGCTTTGTCCTCAGTTGTCACCTCGTGGTCGGGAGGTGGCTGTCTGAATTTAAACTATCACATCCATGTTTAAGGCAGCAAGGATGGCGAAAAAGAAAACCATTACCTTTAACCCCCAATGTAACAGGTCTCCCAGGAACCACCAGCCTTTTGGCAGAGTGTTCGTGGTTAGGTGAAAGACTGTGCCAGATGCTGAGAAAGCAATCATCTTCTTACTCCGAGAGTAGCTTTCGGTAAGGGAGAAGGAGGTAATAAAGGAGTGGATATTGTTTGCACTAGTTGAAATTCTTAGTGCATGTAGTTCTCCTGGATGTGGGTGTGAGGTGTCATCCCAAAGGGATATTCAGCAGGGAGTTGGATATAAATTGAAAGCTCAAGTGAAGGCTTAGGGCTTGGGATATATTTGGAGGTCATTAGAATGTAGGTGGGGTGTAGGAGGATGCCCTACATTCTCACAATTTTTGAGGAGTGAATGGCTTTTCATCCTCCTAACATAATTTCACTTTAGTGGAGAGGAGCTAATTTTTCTACATGCTCACACACCCATGCTGGAATGTAAAGGATAATAAAGTTATGCAAAGAATCACTGTGTGCAACAAAAAGCAGAACCTCTTCTGCCAAACCTACCTCCAGGACAAACATGTATACACACCAGCCGGTGCTATACATAGAACTGGCTCTTAAATACCCACATCTATTTGCCACGCTGTGGAGCAAGTGTGTTTCCATTCTCTTGATTAAAATAACAAGAACTATCATCATACTGGAAGGCTTGGTATTTGTTACAGAAATATAACCACACAAAAAATACAGCTGCGGAGACTCTGGCTGATGCCTTCTGGCAAGGTGTCTGGTACTATCTGGCTTGGGATCAAAATCCTGCAACTAAATATTCTTACCTCTCAAGCAATGCTCAGATTTACTACTCTGAAGACTATTGAAGAAGTCCTCTCTGACCTTCAGCCAGGCGGGCCAGTCACAGAAATTCTACTCTGGAACTGTGAATACAAGAGAAGCGTTTCTTCAGTATTTACTCTGATCGGTGGAATAGCTAAGATACATTTTTTCTTTCCCCAAAGACACAAGGTGACATTTTAAAGGAGAAACCACTCTTTTGGTGCCATAGAGTCTTTTAAAATTCTAGTATTTTAAAAATATTAGAGTAAGTGCTCAAAGGAATGTCTGCTCAAGCACAGCTGTCCAAAGCCTCACATTTCAAGGAGAATTCAGCCACTTTATGCAGACAGGCATCCATTTCAGTTTCTTCCCTGTTGGGTCCACTTTGTACTCCGCATCAGATTCAAAACTAGTAACATCTTCTTGGTTCAAGGGCCCCCCTTTTCCTGTTTAGCTAAATCCATGCTATATTGTAACACTTCTCCGTGCCCCAATCATGAGCTCCTGAAGGTTAGGGGTCACATCTTGTACTCGGTTATTTCTTGCAGACTGATGTCTATCATGGTAAACCTGCAGGAAATAGTTAAGTGAATGAATGAAAGAATGGAGAGCGATGGTAGATGAGTTGCTAGGCAGCCTGGTAAAGAGGATTAGAAAACTCAGGTCAGGTTAGCAGGAAAGGTGGGGTAGGGGAAAGAATGTTTTATTGGGCCAGCAGACAGAAATCCTAGCCCCAGGTTGGCTTGTTTGCCTTTACTCATTCAACAAACAGTTCTTTAAGCTTCTTCCAGTGAGCCAGGCAGCCCTTACCACAGACCATGAATAAGACAAAGCCCCCACCCTCAAAGTGCAGTAGGAGTGGCGAGGGGCACATGGGACGATCAGGGAGAACAGAGATATGTGTGATTGGAGACCTGATGATGGCCAGCACAGAGCACATGGGACAAGGAGGAGGGGCTTCTAAGTCAGATTGTGGTTTTCTGAAAAGCTTCCTGAAGGAGGAGGATTTTGATTCAAGTATTATGATGACTGTTTATTAGATGAGAGAGATGGATCAGGTAAAGCAGTGGTTGGCAAACTGCGTCTCGTGAGCCACATGCAGCTCGAGAGCCCTGGTTTGCCGCTCTGTTGACTAATGAGTTTGCTGACCACTGCCTTAGGAAAAAAAAAAAAAAAACACTTTAAAAAACATGTTAATAATGTACTAATGTCTTTAATCTGAAGTCAAAACTTCTGAGTAAGGGTAATAATGCCATACAGCAGTGGTCAGCAAACTCATTAATCAACAGAGTGGCAAACCTCGGCTCGCAAGCCACATGTGGCTCCAAAGCCTCAGTTTAAAACATCATAAGTACAGGGACTAGCATGTGAGGATGTTCCAAACCATAAAATAGGAGGTTGCAATTGAGAGCTAAAGTCTCAACTGAAAGATCAGCTATAGCCAGAGCTACCTTTCAAAGGGCTTTCTGGCAATATGATTTAGTGCTTAAGAGCAGAGGTTTAGAAATCAGACAGAACTGAGTTCAAATCTCAGCTCTAGTAGTTACCAGCTATGTAACAATAACATGTGTGTGTGTGTGTGTTTACTGCTCTAATTCTTAGTTACCTTACATAGTGTCTAGCTCTATCACATATATTGCTGCATAACAAATTATCCCAAACCATAACAGCTTGAAACAACATGCATTTATTAAATCCTCATTTTCCGTGGGTCTGGAATCTGGGCCCTGCTTATCAGGGTCCTCTGCTTCAGGATCTCACAGGCTGCCATCAAAGCGTCAACCAGAGCTAAGGTGTCATCTCAAGACATAACCTGGAAGGATTCACTCCCAAGCTCACTTACATGTTTGCTGGAAGAATACAGGGCCTTGTTGGATGTTGACCAGAGGACGCCTCAGTTCCTTGCCATGTTGGCCTTCCCATCATAACAGCTTCCTTCGTCAAAGCCAGTGAAAGAGATATGCTATCAAGACAGATGAAGCCTAATCACTGAAGTGACTTCTCATCACAATTACCACATTGTGCGGGTTAGAAGTCAGTAGGCCAGGTCACACCCAGAGAATGGGCTTATATAAAGAAATAATCACCAGGAAATGGGAGGAGGGGTAGAAGGGGGGATCATTGGAAGCCATTTTAGATTCTGTCTGCCAGACCCACTAAATAAATAGCTTCTTACCACTAAATAAATGTTAGCTATTATTATTATACTAGAGGCCCAGTGCACGAAATTCATGCATTTGTGTGTGTGTGGGGGAGGGTGTCCTTCAGCCCAGCCTGCTCCCTCTCAAATCTGGGACATACCTCTCACAATCCAGGACTTCCAACCACTTACCTGCCTGCCTTCCTGATTGCCCCTAACCACTTCTGCCTGCCAGCCTGTTTGCCCCTAACTGTTCTCCCCTGTGGCCCTAGTCACCCCTAACTTCCCTTCCCTGCAGGCTTAGTCACCCCCAACTTCCTTCCTCTGCTGGCCTGGTCAACCCTAACTGCCCTCCCTTGCAGGCTTGATCACCCCTAACTACCCTCTCTTGCAGGCCTGGTCCCTCCCAACTGCCCTCTCCTGCTGGCCATCTTGTGGTGGCCATCTTGTGTCCACATGGGGGCAGTCATCTTGTGTGTTGGAGTGATGGTCAATCTGCATATTACTCTTTTATTAGATAGAATAGAGGCCTGGTGCATGGGTGGAGGCCAGCTGTTTTTTTCCTAAAGGATCAGGATGGGTGTCCTTTGGGACCTGTGGTGGTTTGCAAGCTGGCCATGCCCCCTAGCGACCCAAGCGGAGGCCCTGGTATCTGGGATTTATTTATCTTCTACAACTGAAACTTTGGAGCCTGGAGCAGAGCCAAGTCTTCTGCTCCCTCCATGGCAGCAGCCATTGAAACTTTGTTGCCTTAAGTGGAGGCCTCAGCAGGCCAGGGTTTGCAGAAAGCTTGGCTTCCTCCAAGCCTCTCACCTGCTTCTCTCTGGCTGTAGCCATCTTGGTTGGGTTAATTTGCATGCTCACTCTGATTGGCTGGTGGTGTGGATGGTGGGCGTGGCTTGGTGTAGCAGATGTATGGTCAATTTGCATATTACTCTTTTATTAGATAGGAAGGACTAGAGGCCTGATGCACAAAATTTGTGCACTGGAGGAGGATGTCCATCAGCCCAACCTACACCCTCTCCAATCTGGGACCCTTTGGGATTGGGCCTAGACCACCAGTTGGATATCCCTGGCACAATCTGGGACTGCTGGCTCTAACCACTCACCTGACTGCCTGATTGCCCCTAACCATTTCTGCTTGCCAGCCTGATCACCTCCTAACCACTCCTCTGCTGGCCTGATTGACATCTAACTGGTCCCCTACCAGCCTAATTGCCTCCAACTGCCCTCCCCTGATGGCCATCTTGTGACAACATAGGCATGGCCATCCTGTGATGGCATGGGGGTGGCCATCTGAGGTGGCCAACTTGCAACCATGTGGGGGTCGCTATCTTGTGATGACTTGGGGTAGCCATCTTGTGATGCGAGGGCATGAGAGTCAACTTGCATATTACCTCTTTATTATATAGGATTCAATTGAGAGCTGGAAAAGTAGAAAGCCTGTGAAGGAGTAACTTTACGTGCCCATGGGCAAATAAAGTCACCTCATTTCCCGAATACCTTGAAAAATACCTAGCCCCAAAGAAATGAGAACGCATCTATAAAAGCACAAATGCGTTTTGTAACACCAAGTATACAACTCCACACAGTCTGTGGAAGCAAACTGTTTTTGGGCTAATTTTCCATTTGTGTGGATTCTGTGAACCTCACAGTCTGATATGCTCTACCTTGTTAGGGCTTGGCTCTGTGGGCCCAAGGGGATTTGTACAACTGGAATAAACATTCACAAGACAAAAAAAAAAAAAAAATGTAGCTATTGAGCGTCCCTTAAGCAATTCCAAAGGCTTGCCTTTTACTTCTTTTTACCTTCTTTTTGCTCCCAAGGACCCCCTGGGGGACTGAAGAGAGAGAAAACAGACTATCTGGGAAATTTCAAGATCTCGATAATAAAAATGGTAATAAAATGTTGGCCGGCTCCTGATGCTTCGCAGAGGGAATGTTTATGGTGGATGGGTTCCTCCACACCCTCGCAGCTGATGTGTGCAGGTTTCCAGTCCCTCGGAGCGGAGCAGAGCAGCGAGGGCTCCACCTCTGTGCGCGAGGGCGGGCGAGGGCAGCTCCGATGCCCACACCCTTAAATATTAGCGGGTGAGAGACCCAGGGACCCGCGCCCCTCCGTTTGCTTCCCAAACCGGGCGCCTCTTCTTCCCCTGCCCCAGACGGAACCGGTCACACACTGTCGTTTTTCATGTTCTTCCCGGGCGCGGTTTTCCCCGGGGAAGGTAAACAGTTGCATGACCTGGACGGAACTTCGGAGTCAGCCCCTCTCTGGCTTCGCACAAAGACGCGCTTCTCATCGGGACTTTCTCGGGGTGCCCAGAAGCGGTCCAAGAGGGCGCGGCTGCGACAAACTCCCCTTCGCTTCTCGGCCCTAGGGGTTGGCCTCGAGGACCAGAGGCTCCCCGGGACCCCGGCTCACACACCCCGGCCCGGCCAGCCGGGTGGGGGGCACGCGCCGCCGCCGGGTTCCCCCCTTTGCGCCGAGGTCACCTCCTGCAGCGCAGCTGCCTCCAGACTTAGCGGGCCCCGGGGTCCCGGGGGCGGGGCTCGCGGGGACCGGACGGGACGGGCGGGCGGAAGGGAGGGGGTGCCCCGGGCGGTCTCGGGGAGCGGAGGCGCAGCAGAAGGGGCAGCTCTGCGCAGCGCCGGCCGGGGGCTCTCACCTCGCCCGGGGTAAAAGCGGGGCCGCTTCCGCCACCCCTGCCTCTGAAAACCTTTAACAAGAACCAGATGTGGCGGCGGCTGTCGGATTTTCTCAGAGCCGGCGATTGGCCCGCGTGCAGGGGCCTCAGCCAATCAGCGCGCTGGGAGGGCGGGGAGGCCCGCCCGCCGGAGCCCGCGGGGAACCAGGTTGGAGCTGGCGCGGCGCCGCCAGTGGGCTCGCGGGCCGGGACCGTGCGGCGGGGCAGCCCAGGCCGAGCGAGCATGCCGGGGGAGCGGGCGGCCGGGCTGCGGGCGCTGCGGGCGCTGCGGGCGCCGC
>PVJN01024394.1:0-31194 GCA_004026805.1 Lasiurus borealis | reverse complement strand
TAGATTCACTTGTTGATAGATATGTATTTGTTGTTCATAATTTTTTGTCTTTTACCTTTTTCTTCTTCCTCTTCTAAAAGAGTACCTTTCAGCATTTCATATAATACTGGTTTGGAGTTGATGAACTCCTTTAGCTTTTTCTTATCTGTGAAGCTCTTTATCTGCCCTTCAATTCTGAATGTTAGCTTTGCTGGATAGAGTATTCTTGGTTGTAGGTTCTTGCTATTCATCATGTTGAATATTTATTGCCACTCCCATCTGGCCTGCATCATTTCTGTTGAGAAATCAGCTGACATTCGTATGGGTGCTCCCTTGTAGGTAATGAACTGTTTTTTTCTTGCTGCTTTCAATATTCTCTCTTTGTCTTTTGCTCTTGATATTTTAATTATGATGTGTCTTGGTGTGGTCCTCTTTGGATTCCTTTGATATGGGGTTCTGTGTGCTTCCTGGACTTGTAAGTCTATTTCTTTCACCAGATGTGGGAAGTTTTCAGTCATTATTTCTTTAAATAGGTTTTCAGTATCTTGCTCTCTCTCTTCTTCTGGCACCCCCACAATTCTGATATTGGTACGCTTGAAGCTGTCCCTGAGTCTCCTTACATTATATTCACATTTTTGGATTATTTTCTCTTCTTGCTTTTCCAGTGAGTGTTTTCTGCTTCTTTATATTTCAAATTTTTGACTTGATTCTTGCCTTTCTCTAGTCTGCTGTTAGGACTCTGTATAATATTTTTTATTTCAGTCACTGTATGTTTAATTTCTAGTTGGTCCTTTTTCATCTTTAGTTGGACCTTTTCCATCTCTAGTTGGCTCTTTTGCATCTTTAGTTGGTCCTTTTTCATCTCCTGTTGGCTCTCTCTAAGTTTATCCAACTTTTCTACCATATTCTTGAAAAACCGTATAAGCGTGGTTTTGAACCCTATCAAGTCGTTTTTTTCTCTCCATTTCTTTTGCTTGTGATCCCTTCCCTTGTCTCGGCATTTTCACTATGCAGGGGAAACTTCTGTGTTGAATTCAGCCTTATGATACCAGACTTGCAAAACCGAAGAACCCTCTGTTGAGCTTGGGATGGGTGCAGTCTCAGGGCTTAAGGGACCGCCTTGCCTTCCAGTCGGCCCCGCCCTCCACAGCCCCTGAGTCTCATGTGACTGCGTAATCGCTGGAGCGGTCCTTGTGTTCGCACGTGGCACCCGTGGCGCCCGCAGTGCCTCTAGACCGCTGCCTTTCCAGCTCCCCTGCGCACCAGGACCACACGAGTCTAGGTCTTCAGGGTTTCGCCCGAAACAGGAGCTTAGTGGAGTCAGAAGTGGCACAGTTGGGAGGGTCTGTCTCCCGCCCACTCGCGAAAGCCAGCGGCACAATCAGCAATCTGTCCTCTGCCCAGTGCCGTGCGCCCCTCCAGTCCTCTGATTTTTTGCGACTCTCCTAAATTTCCGTGCACCTCTCCCTTTTCACAGTCCAAACTTCCCCCATATGAGTTTTGGCTGGATCTGGGGTTTAGTGTCGTAAGATAAGGGGTTCAATGCTTTTGGGAGTCTCCGTTTCCCTCCCGTCAGAGAAAGCCGGCCAGGTACTCGGGCACCCGCTCTCTCAGCGCGCGCGTCTCCGTACCTCAGCTTTTTGCATCTCTTCTGGGTCTCTGTGAGCCCCTTTCCTTCTAGTTGTAGAACTTCCACTCAGCCAGCTTTCCTGTGGTTCTGGATGATGTCCGTTCTGTCTTTTAGTTGTAGTTTTGAAATTGTTGTGCGAGGCAGCAGTGTAGGTGTTTACTATGTCGCCATTTTGGATTCTCCGAAAAATCTATCTTTATTAAAAGTGATATAGATTTCCTTCTTTGCCTCCAATTACCTCCTCCATCCCACTCCCACTCCTTCTCTAGACTTTCACTGCACTATATACATATAAGTTCTTTGGTTAATCTCCCCTCATTTCCTCTGAGATTTTTCAGTTTGTTTCATGCATCTGTGTCACTGGATCTACTTTGTTCATCAGTTTATTTTGTTCATTACATTCCACATATAAGTGAGATCATGTGATACTTGTCTTTCTCTGACTGGCTTATTTTGCTTAGCATAATACTCTCCAGGTCCCTCAATGCTGTCTCACAGGGTAAGAGATCCTTCTTTTTTAATGCTGTGTATAATTCCATTGTGTAAATGTACCATAGCTTTTTTATTCACTCATCTACTTATGGGTACTTGGGCTGTTTCCAGGTCTTAGCTATTATAAATAATGCTGCTATGAAAATAAGGGTGCATATATGCTTTCTGATTGGTGTTTTGGGATTCTTAGGATATATTCCTAGAAGTGGGATCACTTCATACTACTTACCATAGTGGCTGCACCAGTCTGCATTATGAAACACCAATTATATTGGGGATTGGGACCCCCCCACAGGACCTCATTTTAACTTGATTATTTCTGTAAAGCTCTTATCTCCAAATATGACCACTGGGGATTAGGACTCCAACATATGAATTGGGAGAGGAGGGACACAATTCAACCCATTACAGTGACTAATTTCAGATTCTTGCAAACTAATTTTATGTGAGTAGGGTTTTTTATATTTTGTTGTTGTTGTTTTTATAAATCTTTATTGTTGGGATTATTATAATTGTTCCTCTTTTTTCCCCCTATATCTCTGCTCCACTTGTTTCCCACCCCAGCCTCTGTCCTTATCCCCTCCCCCCACTGTCTTCATCCGTAGGTGTACGATTTTTGTCCAGTCTCTTCTAGCACCCCTCAAACCCTTTTCCCCTCAAGATTTGTCAGTGCACTCCCTTTCTATTATATTCACCAGTTTAATCTTCATTAGATTTTTTATTCACTTGTTGATAGATACGTATTAGTTGTTCATAATTTTTATCTTTACCTTTTTCTTCTTCCTCTTCTTAAAGAATATCTTTCAGCATTTCATATAATATTGGTTTGGTATTGATGAAATCCTTTAGCTTTTTCATATCTGTGAAGCTCTTTATCTGCCCTTCAGTTCTGAATGATAGCTTTGCTGAGTAATCTTGATTGTAGTTCTTGCTATTCATCACTTTTCTTGCCATTCTCGACTGGCCTGCATAGTTTCTGTTGAGAAATCTATTGACAATCGTATGGATGCTTCCTTGTATGGTAACTATTTTTCTCTTGCTGCTTTTAATATTCTCTCTTTGTCTTTTGCTAATGGTATTTTAATGATGCTGTGTCTTGGTGTGGTCCTCTTTGGATTCTTTTTGTTTGGGGTTCTGTGTGCTTCCTGGACTTGTAAGTCTATTTCTTTCACCAGGTGGGAAAAGTTTTCAGTCATTATTTCTTCAAATAGGTTTTCAGTATCTTGCTCTCTTCTTCTGGTACCCCCACAATTCTGATGTTGGTATACTTGAGGTTGTCCCAGAGGTTCCTTACACTATCTTCATATTTTTGGATTCTTTTTTCTTTTTGCTTTTCCGGTTGGGTGTTTTTTTTGCTTCTTTGTATTTCAAATCTTTGACTTGATCCTTGCGATGCTCTAATCTGCTGTTGGAGGTCTGTATAATATTTTTTATTTCAGTCAGTGTATGCTTAATTTCTAGTTGGTCCTTTTTCATATTCTTGAGGGTCTCGCTAAATATATAGTTTTTTTTTGTAGAAAATTCTTGGAAAACCTTATAACTGTGGTTTTGAACTCTATATACACTCATTTGCTTTCCTCCATTTCTTTAATTTGTGACCTGTTTCTTTGTCTCCACATTTTGGCTGCTTCTCTGTATTAATAGAGTGGCTTTGTGTGCTAGGTGTCCTATAGGGCCCAGTGGCTCAGCCTCCCTAGTTACCTGTGGTGAACACTCTTGGTGCACCCCTTTGTGGACTGTGTACAGTCTTGTTGTAGTTAAGCCTTGATTGTTGGTGGTATCACTAGGAGGAATTGACCTCCAGGCCAATTGGCTGTGAGGATTAAATATGTCTACCATGGGAGAACTTGTGTTCTGGAGACACCCTTATGAGACAAGAGTGTATCCCTTATGGATCAGAGGAGTTGTAATCTGGATGGTCTCATTTTGACTGGCCCTTGGATCTCCAAGGAGGTGCTAATTTAGCCTCTGCCTGGGGCCACCCAGCAGGAGCTATGGAGAGATCTGCAGATTCCTCTTTGGGTTTTGGAGGTGCCCAAATGAGGCCCAGCTGTGAAGCAATGCAAGTTGCTGTGGGGTCTTGGGCCTTCTTTTGGGTGTTCTGGGTCTCTCTAACTCAGCTGTAGGTAAGTTTAAAATTCAAAGGACCAGGCTATTCATATGGAAAGCCTTTATGCTCAGCTTGGATGGGACGTAGTCTCAGGGCAGAGCAAACAACAATGGCTTCATGGGGCAGGATCTCAGGATGGAACACACAGCAATGGCTTCCCGTCAGCCCTGCCCTAAGAGGCCCCTGTGTCTCAGTGTCCTGCAGTCATTGCTGTAAGCACTTCTGAGAGAAAGCCACCCTTGAGTTTCACCCACTGCCAGATAATCCGGTTTTCCCCCGTATGAGTCTGGGTTCCCAGAGTCTTGCCCAGAACTGGAGTTCAGAGTAGTCGGGAGCTTTTGTTTCGCTCCCAGTTGAGAAAGCCAGCCACATACTTAGTTGCCAGCCCTCTTCATGCCTCCCTCTCTGTGCATACACCTCTGTACTTCTGCCTTCTGCAGCTCCTGTGAGTCTCAGTGTGCTTTTCTTTTTCCTTCTAGTTGTAGAATTTGCACTTAGCATGCCTTCCTGGGGTTCTGGATGATGTCTGTGTTGTCTTTTAGTTTTAGTTTTGAAATTGTGCGAGGCAGCAGTTTAGCTGTTTACCTATGCCACCATCCTGGTTTCTCTCTGTTTTGTTTTTAAAGCCAGTTTTCAGAATCTTGTCTTTCCTACAGAAAATCCTGTTAACTGTTCACTTCATGGGAATAGGAAAGCAGAGTCCTTTTTACCTTCAAATGGGAACTCAGGAATTCACTTTCCTGCATTCACACCCTCTCTGTCACTTACTTTCACTTAACACTATAACAGACATTTCAAGTTTTTTTTAAAAAAATATATTTTATTGATTTTTTTACAGAGAGGAAGGGAGAGTATAGAGAGTTAGAAACATCAATGAGAGAGAGAGACATCGATCAGCCGCCTCCTGCATGCCCCCCACTGGGATGTGCCCGCAACCAAGATACATGCCTTTGACTGGAATTGAACCTGGGACTTTTCAGTCCACAGGCCAACGCTCTATCCACTAAGCCAAACCGGTTTCGGCCATTTCAAGTTTTAAGCTACTATTTCTCCATCTGGATAATGGGTGTAATTACCAGGTTATTGGATAATTTTGCAAATTTCATGAGATAATGTACATAAAGCACTGACAAGTCTCCTTGAATGTTTACTAATACAGTCTCATTCTTCCTCATAATACTTTATTTAGTAACTGATCAGTTGCCATAATGTGTTTTGTAATATATCTTTTATTAACTATTAACAGAAACGTTGTTGAGAGATATAAAAACCTGTTATACTGCTATATGTGCCTTTTGTTTATGAACAGAATCAAAACCAGCTGCTACCCCACGACCTTCTGGAGGAGGAGTTGGTGGCGGTGGAAAACGAGGTGGCAAGAAAGAGGATTCTCATTGGTGGTCCAGGTTTCAGAAGGTTTGATTCTAAGCTGTTTGTTAATTTTGAGGACCTGGGTTGGCCCCAGGAAAGTTAAGAGGCGTTAATGGCATTGGGAAAGATTTGTGTCTAACATAACATAGATCGTATTGTGACATTTCATTCTTCACAAACAGTCTCTTTTTTGCCCAGGGTGACTTTCCATGGGATGACAAGGAATTCAGGATGTACTTTCTCTGGACTTCTCTGTTTTGGGGTGGAGTCATGTTTTACTTCTTGTTCAAGAGCTCTGGAAGAGAAATCACATGGAAGGACTTTGTCAATAACTATCTTTCCAAAGGAGTAGTAAGTATTTTATGGGATTGGTGGCTATTGTGGTTAAAAAAGATAAAATCAGTGGGTTAGGTTAATAAAGTAACAGTCAACAAACAAGTTAGCCAAGCTTGTTCATTGAAGAGTTACTATTTTCATATTGGATTTTTTTAATGCTGAAAAGTACTGCAACTAAAAAACCTGTTTGTTTTTACCCTGCAATCCCCAAATTTGCTACAAAATCTTTTTTTTTTTTCTTAAAAAAAAAATTATTGACCTTTTACAGAAAGGAAAGGAGAGGGATAGACAGTCAGAAACATTGATGAGAGAGAAACATCAATCAGCTGCTTCCTGTACACTCCTTACTGGGGATGTGCCTGCAAGCAAGTTACATGCTCTTGACCAGAATTGAATCTGGGACCCTCAAGTCCGAAGGCCGACGCTCTATCCACTAAGCCAAACTAGTCAGGGCTACAAAATCCTTTTGTTTCACTTCATATAAGAACCTAGTTTTAGAACCACTGCTCCCAACTCTTGCTCTGGCAGCACCCCCTCTGCTTGCATCGTTTTCTTGTGTGCTCTTGGCTGCTGCTTTTCCCTGGTCTAGTGTGCCAGCTTGTCACAATTCCTTTACATCTTTATGGCTGTATCTCCTGCGGGCTGGGAATTGGATAAAGAAGCCATGCAGCATATTTAAAGTGAGACGACAGGCTCTTAAGGCTGCTTGGGAGCCTTTGTTCCTGCAGGCTGCGTCTTTTCCCACTAAGACTCGTTTTTCAGCATTTTTAAGATGCTGTGGACTGCATACATACATACATACATACATACATTATTTTGGTATTACTAAGAAAAAGCCTCCATTGAAACAAATACCATCACTTGTGAAATGTATCATAGTTTCTGAGATATTAAACTATGAAAAAAGTCCATCTTAGAAGTGATAAATAAGAGAACCAGAATCAGGATTAGGCCTGTTTTGTAACCTTGGGAAATTATTTAACCTCTCAGTACTGGGTTTTTCATTAATAAAATGGATAAAATAAAGATTTTAGTACTTATTAATGTATAGAATTTAAAATTATTTTTGAAGGTTGGACAATGTGGTGAGGATGGAAAAAATGGAAATGATTACTCAGATTTTTGCAGCTAGTATTTCTCTTATGAAAGTGACAATATTATATCTATAATTTCCAGATTTTTTTAGGGAGCCTCCTTTGGTGTGGAGGGGGCTGCAGCTGTCCTTCCAGGAGGACTCTCCTAGCTGTGTTTCCTCCTGACATGCTGGTTTTGTGGAATCAGCCTACCACAGTCCTAACAGCTTTATGGGGCAGAGTACTATAGTTGCTCCTTTCTAGAAGGACTGCCTTTAGGAACAGTTAGTCCCCTGTTTCGACTCCTAGAATTATCTGGGGCTCCCTCACTTTCCAGTTTGACCTGTACCTTCCAGATTTGCTGCCAAGACAGACTTTATTACAGCAGAAAGGAAGCTTGTGCTCCAGATCAGCCAGATGCCCTGGAATGAGGTTAAAAGTGTTCTTAAGAATCTGTATAGTTAGCAGGGAACAGAAAAACCCTGCTAACTTTATCAGAGTGAAATGGATAAGCCATTTTATACCCATAGAATGGCAAAAATTAACAAGTCCTGTATTAGCAAATGAGGATGCAGAGCAATAGGAGTATTTTTCTAAGTGGGAATTGGAGAGCGATTTGGCACTGTTTAGTAACATTTAAGATGTGTATACCCTGCAGCCCAGCCTCACCGATCCATCTACTACAGGTCCATATCCCAGATAAAGTTTTGAAGATGCGCCCAAGAAAGTCTATGCAGGAATGTTCGTAACAGCATTGTTTGTGATAGAGAACCTTTTCAAACAGCCTCAATGTCTGTTAAGATGAGGATGGATAAGTAACTTGAAGTGTGCTCATAGAGTGGAATACTCCACAGACTGACATGTCAGCATGGATAAACCTCACAGACAAGAACAGAAGGAAGAAAGAGAATGCTGTGGAAGAATACATACCAAATGACACCATTTTTATTATTGAATGTATGTTTAGGGTTACTTTTTTTTAAAAATATATTTTATTGATTTTTTACAGAGAGAAAGGGAGAGGGATAGAGAATCATAAACATCGATGAGAGACATCCATCAGCCGCCTCCTGCACCCCCCCCACTGGAGACGTGCCCGCAACCAAGGCACATACCCCCGACCAGAATTGAACCTGGAATCCCTCAGTCTGCAGGCCGACGCTCTATCCACTGAGCCAAACCGGTTTTGGCACTTTTTTTTTTTAATGTATTTTATTGATTTTTTTTATAGAAAGGAAGGGAGAGGGTTAGAGAGTTAGAAACATCGATCAGCTGCCTCCTGCACACACCCTCACTGGAGATGTGCCCGCAACCAAGGCACATGCCCCCGACCAGAATCGAACCTGGAATCCCTCAGTCTGCAGGCCGACGCTCTATCCACTGAGCCAAAACCAGTTTTGGCACTTTTTTTTTAATGTATTTTATTGATTTTTTTTATAGAGAGGAAGGGAGAGGGTTAGAGAGTTAGAAACATCGATCAGCTGCCTCCTGCACACTCCCTATTGGGGATGCGCCCGCAACCAAGGTTCATGCCTTTGACCAGAAGCGAACTTAGGACCCTTGAATCTGCAGACCAACTCTCTGTCCACTGAGCCAAACCAGTTAGGGCTGTTGAGGGTTACTTTTGAGCATAATGTACGTGCTTTGGGATGGTCAGCATGTAATGCAAAGAGTGGCCACCTCTGCAGGAGAGGGTGAGACTGGTGGCTTCAGCAGCGTGTGATGTTTTATTTCTCAAGCCAGAAGGGAGAAATGGGTCATCCTTATGTTATTTATCATTGTTCTTTGTATGCCTGAAATATCATAAGCATTTTAAATGAGCTTAAAAGAATATCTCAGGTCTTTTCTGTACATTTATGTTTGAATATTTAACTTTTTAAAATTCCAGGTAGACAGACTGGAAGTCGTCAACAAGCGTTTTGTTCGAGTGACTTTTACACCAGGAAAAACTCCTGTTGATGGGGTAAATGATTTTATTAATTGATGTGCATTAGCTGTAAATTAATTTTTCAGATTTAAAGCTGAAAAGCAAACATTCCCTCACATACACTGGACATACCAGCATTGGGCAGTGCAGCAGTTGTAATCTTCACCACCATAGGTGAGAATGTGCGTGTTGCCTACGTAATTGTGATCTGAGGATTATTTTGGTTTTAGTAATCCTTTTGGCCGTACATTTAGGATATAGTGAGTGGAATCCCAGTTTTTAGTAGTATTCCAAGACTTTATTTTTCAAGATTGAGAAAACAATTTTTGTTGAGGAAAATATGTTAAAATCTGAATTGTTTGCTTTGAGACAATTTTGCTTTGTAAAAAATCAGTCTAAGAAGCATTCTGCTCATATCTCTCCCAACCATTTTATTATATATATATATATTTTAAGTAATTTTGATTTCCTGTTCAGCGATTTGAACTCTATTCCAGAAGCCCTAACCTGGCTTCCAGGTGGTCTTGGGGGGAGGAAAGATTCCCAGGTGAATCCCAGGCCTCCTCTGGGCCTGACCCCTCCCTCCTGCCCCTCTCTAGTCCTTTAGTCTTGCAGAGTTACTACCCTCCCCCAGGGCCAGACCTTGCTCCAGGCTGCTTCCCTTCTCTGATAGGATGATTTTGTTTAACCATTTTCTAGTCATCCTGCCTGGATGGGGCAATATTTTAAGGGAAACTAGAGTTGATGGTGACCATTTCTCTGATAAGCTTTAATAAATATAAGGATATTTGTGAAGTCATATGACTGTATTTGTTATTTTATTTGTCTTAAATTTTAAAAATATATTTTATTGATTTTTGTACAGAGAGGAAGGAAGAGGGATAGAGAGTTAGAAACATCGATAAGAGAGAAACTTCGATCAGTTGCCTCCTGAACACTCCCTACTGGGCATGTGCCCTCAACCAAGGTACGTGCCCTTGACCAGAATTGAACCGAGAACCCTTCAGTCGACAGGCTGATGCTCTATCCATTGAGCAAAACCGGTTAGGGCTTATTTGTCTTAATTTTAAAAAAAATTTATTTATTTTAGAGAGAGAGAAACATTGATGGTTGCCTCCTGAATGTGCCCCAACTGGGGATCAAATGTACAACCTGGATACGTGCCCTGATCAGGAATCAAACCCATCATCTTTCAGTGTGCGGGACGATGCTCCAACCAACTGAGCCACACTGGCCAGGGCTATTGGATTTAATCCCCCCCTCCATTCTTTTCATCTGATGGTGGAATGTTCATTAATAACCATGCTGCTTTTTTGTTTTCCTGTGAACTGTGCTTCAGACTTTTAGTGTTGGGAATTAAATTGGCACTCCTTTCAAGAGCACAGTTTGGCAGTGAACATGTCAGCAGTTTTGAAAGTATGCACACACCCAGTAATTTTGCTGTAGTAGTAATCCTAGGGAAATCATTAAAGATGCATCTGAAGATGTCTATGCAAGGATGTTCTCCAAAATAGTGATTTGGAACAAAAATTAGATCTAGATAAATGTCTGCCTTAGGCCCTGGTTACCATTAGGGCTCCTTACTTCCCTGGAGCATTAGTTCCTCTGCTGCAGTGGGGCTCTCAGTGGGCAGTGTTCCTCCCAGAGGGCAAGGGTCACAGTTAGCATTGGCAGGCTCAAGCATTGTCGTGAAAGTCATACCATTTTATTATGAATTACTTTTTCCTTCAGAGTGCAGTTAAGGTTTTATTTTACTGTCTTTTCAAAATTTCACATGTACTTAAGATTGTAAAAGGAGGTATTATGAAGTCTTGAAGAAATGGCATCAAAATTGCTAAAAGTGTTTATCTCTGGGTGTTGAGGTTATGTATGCTTTTAATTAGTTTTCAATGGAGAACATGTCCACTTGACAGACTTTATATTAACTTTCAGAAATGGATATAAGATTTTTAGTGTCTTATGGACTAGCAACATTAATTACTGCTCTGTATATATACAGCTCAGGCTTTAGAGTGACAGATTTGGCTTGATATTAACTCATCTCTTTATTAGCTCTGCAGCCTAATTCCTCCATACTTCAGTGTCTTTAAAATGGGAACAACAGTAATATTGTTTTAGGGCTTAGTGCTTAAATGAGAGTTGTGAAAGTGGTGGTTTTCAAACTCCAGGGTGCGTAAGAATCATCTGGAGCACTGGGACCCATCCCCAGACTTTGTCCACACAATCTTTGTGCTACTTTGCTGGTCATGGTCCACCCTGATTCTTTGATATGAGTCGTGCATTTAGCATGTTGCCCAGTTGATAGTAGATTCTAACTTGGAATTGTCTATCACATGTGGTTAATTTATTATTATCATGTTTTGATAATTCCACAGGAATTTTGGAGTTGTCATTGAACTTACTTTCCATCTTTGTTTTTCTGATAATGTGGAGAGAGATACCAGTGATATTTCCCACTCAGCAATACTGGTTGGTGGGTGAGATATGGGATGAAATGTTACTCTTTTTTGTGTACCCGTCTGAATTACCTTCAGCTTTTTTGTTTGTTTAAAATATATTTTTATTAATTTCAGAGAGGAAGGGAGAGGGAGAGAGAGAGACAGAAACATCAGTGATGAGAGAGAATCACTGATTGGCTTTGTCCTACATTTCTCCCATCAGGGACCAAGTCTGCAACCCTGGGCATGTGCCCTTGACCATAATTGACTTGAGACCCTTCAGTCTGCAGGCCAAGGCTACATCTGCTGAGCCAAACTGGCCAGGCCTAAATTGAGTTTTATGTCAGAGACATTGCTTTGATGTAAAAAATATTTTGAAAAGCAATTGCATGTACAAGGATGAACAAGGACTTTTTTGTGCTGTGAAATGTGGCTAATACTTGCAGAGTGCTGGAACAGGGTCTGTTTTATAGTAAAACTCCATAAATATGAGTTGTTATGATTAATTTTTATTGTTGTTTTTGTTGTTAATCCTCACTCAAGGATATTTTTCCATTTAGTTTTAGAGAGAGTGGAAGGGATGGGGAGAGACAGAAAAAGAAAGAAAGAAAATTGATGTGAGAGAGACATATTGATTGGTTGCCTCACGCATGAGCTCCCATTGGGGCCTGGGATTGAGCTGCAACTGAGGTATGTGTCCTTGACTGTAATCGAACCCGGGACCTTTCAGTCCACAGGTTGACGCTTTATATCAACTGAGCCAAATAGCTCTAGCTTATGATTACTGTTTTTGTAGTATAAGAGAGGTAGTATGATGTACTGTTTATAATGATTCGCTCTGGAGTCAGACTGCTTGGATTCAGATTCAGCCTCTTATTACTAGATGTGTGTAGTCATGGGAAAGTGGTTTTTTCATCTATTAAATGGGGACAGAAATAGGGCTGACAGCACTATATGGAATTCTGTGCTGGGGTAAAATAGCCATTGCCTCGGGCCTTTCAGATGTTCCTCCTGAGGGCCTCCATAAATCATCAGATTGAGTGAATAGCAAGCTAACAGGCTAACTGTGAGGGTCCCTTCCTAATGTGCAGATTTGATTATCGCCCCTGGTGATAGTACTTCTTAGAGTGGCTCTGAAGGTTAAATAATTGAGTGTATCTAAAGGGCTTAGAACAATGCTGACATTTAAGTGAATAATAAACTTTGGTGATTATTACTGTGTCACATTAGTTTTTATTAGTAGTTTGGGAATAGGTAGCTGAGAAATAACTGGGAAGTAGAGAAGAGGTAAAATAAGCAAATTTATTTATGAAAACATAAAAAAGCATTGTGTTTTCAAATAGATTTTTTATTCTTTTGAGCTTATACTTTTAGAACAACTGGAATATTGCTTAAGAAATGCTTATTTGCCAACGATTGCTGGGTATTCTTACAGAATGAAACTTAATTACTGTGTCATTAAAACCAGTCTTTTATTGTTGGGTTTTTTAATTCGTAAACTTTTAGTATTTTTTGAATTACTCTTTAAAAGCTGAACCCTTTAAAAAAAAGCAAAAAAATAAAATAAATAAAGCTGAACCCTTTAATGAATTAAACTCTTGTTTCCCCTTCATTCTTAGGATATTTTGTTTTTCTGTTTTTATAGCAATACGTCTGGTTTAATATTGGCAGTGTGGACACCTTTGAACGGAATCTGGAAACTTTACAGCAGGAATTGGGCATCGAAGGGGAGCATCGGGTACCTGTTGTCTATATTGCTGAAAGTGATGGGTAAGAAGCAGTGAAAATACATAAACATGTTGAAGACTGTTCACCATGCTCTACATGATTCACTGTGTTGTGTTCTGTCATCAAGTGGCTGGTTACACATTACATTGTCAACTAGGCCTTTTTCAGTTTGGCCAGATTTTTTTTTTAATCATTGGTAATTTACTAATTTTTGTTAGTAACTGATTGATTTTCTACACATTTATAATGATTAAGCATTGTTTTGGGGTATTCATACCCAATGCACTTTTAGTAGGATTTTAGCATAAAGAACTATGTTGTGTTAAAGAGTGGCATTCCTACCTTTTAACTTAATTCACTTTTATATTCCAAGATTTTAAATATATTTTATTGATTTTTTACAGAGAGGAAGTGTGAGAGATAGAGAGTTAGAAACATCGATCAGCTGCCTCTTGCACGCCCCCTACTGGGGATGTGCCCGCAACCAAAGTACATGCCCTTGACTGGAATCAAACCTAGGATCTTTCAGTCCGCAGACCGATGCTTTATCCACTGAGCCAAACCGATTTCAGCGTTTTCCCAAGATTTTAAAGTAACTCTTTTTCTCCTGTCAAAGCTGCTACTTCTCTTAGGGGTTACTTGTCTTTAACAAAGCCACTTAGAAATCTGAGTCTTTCAAGAAGTGATTTCAAAAGTCACTGGTCTTTAAGTTTATTTAGGAATTATATTGCTTTTGAGGAGTCATTGGGTACAGCCAGGAAGATCACCTGGCCGTTACTGTATTTGCATTAAATACTGAAGGTATACCTTGCTCTAGAGCAGTGGTTCTCAACCTTCCTAAGGCCGAGACCCTTGCATACAGTTCCTCATGTGGTGGTGACCCCCAACCATGAAATTTTGCTACTGTTATGCATCATGATGTAAATATCTGCATTTTCCAATGGTCTTAGGCCACCCCTGTGAAAGGGTCGTTCGACCCCCAAAGGGGTCTCGACCCACAGGTTGAGAACCGCTGCTCTAGAGTTACAAATTTGAAAGTGAAAATAGAAATAAATGTTCATTTTGTTGTATATGAAAGAGCAGAAAAATGGAGAATTGGTGTGTTAGTTGAGCTGATAGATTGCTCATTAGGGCTTCCTTTAATCCTGGTTTATGTAAGCCTACAATCTACCTGCAGTATTTAGACCTACAGAGCTTTGAAATGGTCTCATAGGTGATGTGTATATCTCAGCCCCTGAGGTTATACTATAATTATTTAACTTACAGGCTGGTGTTGAAACAATTCAAAAGTATTGTACCATTCTTTACATTTTTATTGTCAGTGCTGTTGTGTCCTCCAGAAATAAACCAAATGTAAATTTTTCATGGTTCTTGTTGCCTGCTGTAGGAGCATTGAACATATGGTAAAGGATGAAAAATTAAGAATACTGTTTTTTTACCTAAGACAGTGGTTGACAAACTTATTAGTCAGCAGAGCCGCAGTTTGCCGACCAGGGACCTAAGACAAATAGACAAAAGGCAACCCCATGCTTTAAGTTATTTCTGAGTACATCCCTTCCCAGAGCAGACACGAGGTTTAGAGGGCTAACCAGCTCTCCTGTGAAATCTCTTTCCAACCGCACAATCCAAGTAGAGTGGCTGTGCAGAGTATATCATCACTGATACAGCACAAGCAGCACAGTAATTAATGTTACTGCATAAGTAGTGGGACTAAAAATCTTACATCCGTATCTGAGAGTTCAACATAAAGTCTGTTAAGCAGGCAGTATATGTTCTCTGTTTTAAACTAAGAAAGTACAAAGAAAATAAAAAGCATTTATAACATCAACACCCAGAGATACTATTAGCAGTTTTGATACCATTCCTTCAAGATTTTATAATATCCCCTTTACAATCATTAAGTACATGCACACTTTTGAAAAGAAATCAGTATAAGAACTGTAATACGAAGGAGAAAGAAAAAAAGTAATTCATGATAAAATGGTATGAATTTCAATATGTAAATATTGCCCTGGACAATGTGACTAGGTGGTTAGAGCGTTGGCCCACACACTGAAGGGTAATGGGTTCGATTGTTGGTCAAGGACACGTACCTGGCTTGTAGGTTCGATTCTGGTCCAGTCAGGGGATGTGAGGGAGGCAATCATTCATTGTGTCTCTTACATCAATGTTTTTCTCTCCCTCTCCCTTCACTCTCTAAAAATCAATGGAAAAGGATATCCCAAGGTGAGGATTAATAACAACAACAACAAAAAAAACAGTGATTAACAGTCTTAAAAGTATGTTGCTCTCGTGTATGTTTCCTTTTTAGTTCCTTCCTCCTGAGCATGTTGCCTACGGTGCTCATCATCGCTTTCTTACTGTACACCATACGAAGGGGGCCTGCTGGTATTGGTCGAACAGGCCGTGGTATGGGTGGACTCTTCAGTGTTGGAGAAACCACTGCCAAGGTCTTAAAGGATGAGATAGATGTGAAATTCAAAGATGTGGCTGGCTGTGAAGAGGCCAAGCTAGAGATAATGGAATTTGTGAATTTCTTGAAAAACCCAAAGCAGTATCAAGACTTAGGAGCAAAAATCCCAAAGGTAAAGTAAACTTTCAGAAGGTTATTTCCAACTCATTAACCCCCAGATCTTTTGAATTATTTCTTGATCTCTGAAGTTATAATTTTATGAAGTTTGATTACTCATTATAAAGAAGTTATTTTCATCCTTTCTCTTAACTTACTAGTCTCTGCTTAATTCGAGGGTCTTTTTTGGGTTGCTTGGTCTGTGGGAATGTGTTCTTGCATGTACTATGTATATTCCAGAAGATTTTTATTTTCTGCTCTTGGAACCTTTTCTTGAGTTGCCTTCCTTCTCCCTCCAGCCTGCTTTAGATACCCCATTTCTTAGCAGCTGTAGTGAACTGAGCATATCTCTCCCTGCTGTCACCCAGTTGCTCTTCCTTCAGCAGGTCTGAATAGACCCTCTTCCTGGGCTTGGCTCTGAGATCCATGGCACAGGACTCGGTGGACAAGAGCCAGAAGGCACTAATTCTTGCCTTCCCTCTTCTAACCAGACGTCCTTGTGACCACAGCTGTTGATAATCTTTATACTAATCTTTATACTCCCAGGGCCAGCCTCAGTCATTAGGCCTTGCTAATCTTTATACTCCCAGGGCCAGCCTCAGTCATTAGGAAAAGAATCAGAAAATTTAAACTAGTTCTTTTAAAAATCCATTAATAACATTTTACTTTAAAGGAAACCTTTGAAAAAGGTTTGATTTTGTATTCTATATGGATAAAAGCCATTTTTATAATTTGCTATTAACTTACTTAATTACCTGTATATATTGTACTTAGTCATCTTCACAACCTAAATACAGTGTTTAATTAGATATATTTTTCTTACTTAGTTCACCATTGGTCAGTAAACTTTTATTTCATTTGTGAAATTTTGAAGGGAATAAAATAAGTAGAATGTAAATTGGGAGTGTAATGTTAGTGTCTCTTTAAATTATTTAAGTAAACCTTAGTTGGTTTATTAGTAGTTTCCTTGCGTAAGTTATCTTTTATGTGCTGTTAGAAATGTCTAAAAAGCAACACTAAACATCTTATAAAATAAGGGAAATATCTCAGATTTCACATTCTGATCAAATTTTTTAAAGTAATATTGTCTAATAATCCTTTTCTTCCTCTTCTTACTAATATTCTACCTTCAAATATTAAAGAAAAGTTTAGTGTATATCACTAAAATTTTATGTAATTTATACCTAGTAATTATAGAGGTACAATTTACTCTTCTGAAATTCTAGTTAAATATACTTTCTCTTTTTTATATCCGAAGGGTGCCATTCTTACTGGTCCTCCAGGCACCGGGAAAACACTGCTGGCTAAGGCGACAGCCGGAGAAGCCAATGTCCCTTTCATCACCGTTAGTGGATCCGAGTTTTTAGAGATGTTTGTTGGTGTGGGTCCAGCTAGAGTAAGTCTTTTGTTTTATTCTGATGGTGCAACTTCCTCCTCCTCCTCCTCCTCCTCCTCCTCCTCCTCTATTCCCCTGAAATGGGGATTTGGTAAAGATGGCCCTTTGCCTGGAGTCCTGTGGAGTGACTCCTCTGCAGTCACTGCCTTGCACACTCTTCCAGGAAAAGCCTCAGCAAGGCCTATGACTTCACCCCACCTTCCCTCACTCTGACCATGATTGCAGTCTGTTCATTGGGTTCTCTTTTTGTTGAGTTGTAAGAGTTCTTTATATGTCATGGATACTAACTGCCTAGTCAGATACATGATCTGCAAATATTTTCTTTTAAATATTTATTTTTTATTGATTTCAGAGTGGAAGTGAGAGGGAGAGAGAGAAAGAAACATCAGTGATGAGAGAATCATCAGTTGCTTTCTGCACACCCCACCCTGGGAATTAAGCCAGCATTCCAGGCATATGCCCTTAACTGGAATTAAATCTGGAACCCTTCAGTCCTCAGGCCACTGCTCTATCCACTAAGCCACACTATCTAGGGCCAAATATTTTCTTTTAATTCTGTGTGTTGTCTTTTCACCTTCTTGAGAGTGAAGCACCAAAGTTTTAAATTTTGATGAAGTCCAATATATCTGGTTTTTCTTTTTCTTTTGTTGCTTATACTTTTAATGTCAACTAAGAATCTACTGCAAATCAAGGTTGTAAATATTTTTCCTATATTTTCTTCTAAGGGTTTTATAGTTTTAGTGGTTTAATTTAGATCTATGATCTATTTCAAATTAATATGATACATTTTGAGTTAATATGATGTGATAAAAAGGTTGAACTTCATTCTGCATTTTTTTTCTCAATTAAATCTTTATTATTCAGATTATTACATTTGTTTCTCTTTTTTCCTCTCCATAGCACCCCTCCACACGGCTCCTACCTTTCCCTCTACCCTTACCTCCCTCCCGTTGACCTCATCCATAGGTGTATGATTTTTGTCCAGTCTCTCCCTGTACACACCCTTCACCCCTTTCCCCCTGAGATTTATCAGTCCACTCCCTTTCTGTGCTCCTGATTCTATTATATTCACCAGTTTATTCTGTTGATCAAATTTTTAATTAACTTAATTTTTAGATTCACTTGTTGATAGATATGTATTTGTTCATAATTTTTTGGCTTTTACCTTTTTCTTCTTCCTCTTCTAAAAGAGTACCTTTCAGCATTTCATATAATATTGGTTTGGAGTTGATGAATTCCTTTAGCTTTTTCTTATCTGTGAAGCTCTTTATCTGTCCTTCAATTCTGAATGATAGCTTTGCTGGATAAAGTATTCTTGGTTGTAGGTTCTTGCCTATTCATCACGTTGAATATTTCTTGCCACTCCCGTCTGGCCTGCATCATTTCTGTTGAGAAATAGCTGACAGTCATATGGGTGCTCCCTTGTAGGTAATGAACTGTTTTTTTCTTGCTGCTTTTAATATTCTCTCTTTGTCTTTTGTTCTTGGTATTTTAATTATGATGTGTCTTGGTGTAGTCCTCTTTGGATTCCTTTTATATGGGGTTCTGTGTGCTTCCTGGACTTTTAAGTCTATTTCTTTTACCAGATGTGGGAAGTTTTCAGTCATTATTTCTTTAAATAGGTTTTCAGTATCTTGCTCTCTCTCTCTTCTTCTGGCACCCCCAAAATTCTGATGTTGGTATGCTTGAAGCTGTCCCAGAGGCTCCTTACATTATCTTCACATTTTTGGATTCTTTTTTCTTCTTTCCAGTTGAATGTTTTCTGATTCCTTATGTTTCAAATTTTTGACTTGATTCTTGCCTTTCTCTAGTCTGCTGTTAGGTCTCTGTATAATATTTTTTATTTCAGTCACTGTATGTTTAATTTCTAGTTGGTCCTTTACCATCTCTTGTTGGTCCTTTTCTATCTCTAGTTGGATCTTTTCCATCTCTAGTTGGTTCTTTTTCATCTCCTCTTGGGTTTCGCTAACTTTATCCAACTTTTCTAGGATATTCTTGAAAAACTTTATAACCGTGGTTTTGAACTCTATATCCAGTCATTTGTTTTCCTCCATTTCTTTTGTTTGTGATCCCTTTCCTCGTCTCAGCATTTTCACTATGCCAGGAGAACTTCTGTGTTGGATTCAGCCTTATGATACAAGAATTGCAAAACTGCAAAGGCCTCTTTGTTGAGCTTGGGATGGGTGGAGTCTCAGGGCTTAAGGGACCGCCTTGCCTTCCAGTTGGCCCCACCCTCCACAGCCCCTGAGTCTCATGTGACTGGGTAATCACTGGAGCGGTCCCTATGTGAGCACTCTCTTGCAGTGCCTCTAGACTGCTGCCTTTCCAGCTCCCCTGCGCTCTGGGACCATATGAGTCTGGGTCCCCAGGGTTTTGCCCGAAACTGGGGCTTAGTGGAGTTAGAAGTGGCACAGTTGGGAGGGTCTGTCTCCCACCCACTCGTGAAAGCCAGCGGCACAATCAGCAGTTGGTCGACTGCGCTCAGTGCTGTGCACACCACCAGCCTTCTGATCTTTTGCGACTCCCCTAAATTTCCATGCACTTCTCCCTTTTCACAGTCCAAACTCCCCCTGTATGAGTTTCGGCTGGATCTGGGGTTTAGTGCCGTAGGATAAGGGGTTCAATGCCTTTGAGAGTCTCCGTCTCCTTCCCACCAGAGAAAGCCAGCCAGGTTCTCTGGCACCTGCTCTCTCCACGCACGCGTCTCTTTACCTCAGCTTTTTGCAGCTCCTCTGGGTCTCTGTGAGCCCCTCTCTTCCCTTCTAGTTGTAGAATTTCCACTCCGCCAGCTTTCCTGTGGTTCTGGATGATGTCCGTTCTGTCTTTTAGTTGTAGTTTTGAAATTGTTGTGCGAAGCAGCAGTTGTAGGTTTTTACCTATGCTGCCATCTTGGATTCTCCCATTCTGCATTTTTGTATACAGTTCTCCTAGCACCATTTGTTGAAAAGACTGTTCTTTCCCCCTTTGAATGATCTTGGCATCCTTGACCATAGACACCTGGACTCTCAATTCTACCTTATTGACCTATGTGGCTGTCTATATGCCAGTACCACACTGTTTTGATTACTTTGCTTTGTAGTAAGTTTTGAAATAAGGAAATGTGAATGTAGATTAGTTTTTAAAGAAACACTTAAATTTTTACTCTTGTCTATTTTACTAGTGTCTAATATGTTGACTTTTTTTTAAAGCACAATAGAAATGCTAGGTGCTATCATAATTACTTTTCTAATCATTGGAATACAACTTGCAATCAATAATAAAGTATTGTGTTATCAGTGGGCAGCATTTTTTTCTGTTCTCAGTAGTAAGCAGAGTAATGACGGGTCTTACCATTATTGGCATTTTAGATGAGATGAACTATGTATGATAAGTGGAGTTGGTGGATTCATATGAGTTTTGTAAGACAGATTACAGATCTGGAGTTCAGAGGAGAAGCTATAGAGGGACATGAGTTATATTAAGGGATATGCTCAGAGCAGTGTAGGCATGAAAATCCCAGAATTCCAGTCTAGGGAGGATGATGGGAGACTTGGACTTCCGGTGAGGGAAGTAAAAATTATGTGAGGCATAGGGAGTTTGTCTCTGAATCTCTCCATAGCAGGTAATAGGATGAGACCCTGAACTCTCTCAGCAGTAGTGAGGCATGAGGATGGCTATTCTGAGGGGGCATGCTTTGCAGGACAGAAAGTGGGTGCAGGGACCTTACAGTTGCTCCTGTTGCAGCAGTGCAGAAGGGAGGGCACTGTCAGACACCCTGGGGCGATTGTGGGTGTACTTGGGTAGGTCTGCCCTTTGCTTTCTGTGTAAGCTTTGCCTAGATCTTTTAGTAAGTCCCTGCTTGTTAGTAATGGTCTCAAGCATGAAATGTGAATCTCAGAGTAGTTTGAACTTTTAAGCTGAATGTAAAGTTTACAGCGCTACTCTTATGTTTTTGTAGGCCAAAGCCATGTATTATTAATTTGTTGGTATTGTAAAAATAGCAGATATTGTTACTGCTTATCACATATAAAAGAATTTATGAGATTATGGAAATAATATTTGCTCACTTTAAATCAGTTATCCACCAAGTTACTTGCCATTTCTTTGCTGCTTGTAACTTTTAAAATATGTACTCGATAGTATAGCACACACAAAAAAATTTTCTTCCTGTGGGACAGGAAACATGATGTTTATTTTTATCAGGAGGATAAATAGTATTCATTTGTCAACTGACTCTATTATTTATATTTTTACTTAGGTTCGAGACTTATTTGCCCTTGCTCGGAAGAATGCCCCTTGCATTCTCTTTATTGATGAAATAGATGCCGTGGGAAGGAAGAGAGGAAGAGGCAACTTTGGCGGGCAGAGTGAACAGGAGAATACACTTAATCAGTTGCTTGTGGAAATGGATGGTGAATTTTCAAGTCTTTTCAATTTTAACCCACACTGTTTTATATATTACTAGAGGCCCGTTGCATGAAAATTCATGCACTAGATGAGGGGATGGTCCCTCAGCCCGGCCTGTCCCTTCTCACAGTCCGGGAGCCCTCAGGGGCAGGAGGCGCTCAGGGGAAGGTGATGCCCCCGTCACATTTCTGCTGTTGCCACTGTTGGCAGTGCAAGCCTCGGCCAGCCTTGGTTATCTGAGCCTCGGCCAGCCCTTGGGCGGCTGGGTGGCTGACATCTGAGGCTTGCCTGCACCTTGGGCCAGCCTGGGCAGCTGGGCAGCCACCATCTGAGGCTTGCCTATGCCTCGGGCCAACCTTGGGCGGCTGGGCAGCTGACATCCTAGGCTTGCCTGTGCCTTGAGCTGGCCCTGGGCAGCTTGGGGGCTGAAGGGACTGGGGGACTCTGGAGATAGGCACGCAGAGCAGCCAGACCCATCGTGGGCAGGCCCGGCCGTGCCATGTGTCTGCTGCTCCGACAGGGCTGAGGGGACTGGGCACCACCATCTTGTGGCTGTGGGTGCTGCCATCTTTGAGGGTGTGGCAGTCAATTAGTATATTCCCTCTTTATTAGATAGAATATCTCAAAGGAAAATTCTTGTGCTCATATTGAGTATCAAAAAGATAAAAAGTGCCAAAACTGGTTTGGCTCATTGGATAAAGTGCCAGCCTGCGGACTCAAGGGTCCCAGGTTCAATTCCGTTCAAGGGCATGTACCTTGGTTGTGGACACATCCCCAGTAAGAGGCGTGCAGGAGGCAGCTGATCAATGTTTCTCTCTCCCTCTCCCTTCCTCTCTGTAAAAAAATCAATTAAAAAATATATTAAAAAAAAGATAAAAAGCATTTTAAGAAATAGCCTTTTTAAAGACTCTTTTAAAAAGCTGGTATTTGTATCTGGGGCTGAATAAGAGAAAAATTGGTGAAATGATTTACAAAAGACTTAGAGTCTTATTCTCAAAACTATTTATGATTTTGAAGCATCAGGAAAATCCATTTGTAACCACATGTGAATTTGGCAAATTCTGAGTAATTTTACTTAGAGAGTAGCAATCTTTCCATGGTAGTCAGCTTTTTAAAATTTATTTGGGAAAGCCAATTCTTAGGATGTGCCAGTTCCTTCATGCATAAGATGTGGATGCTCTTGAGTGCTCAGAAAGGGGAGGCACAGTGTTGAGTATTGAGCCTATTTGCATTATTGAGTGGGCATTGTATCCAGAATAAAAAGGTCCATGCGTAGCACCACATAATTTCAACCAGAGAGCCATCTTTGGAGGAAATTAGCTTCTGAACTCTTGAGGTGCCAAGGTCTTGCAGCCATGGCCTTGTCAGGCTCTGCAGCCATATAGCCTTGACATTTGAGAAATGGCAGTAAAACTGAGCAAGGTTAGCCTGGAGAAGTCATTGGAGGTGTCTTCAATTATGCAATGGCTGTCCCATAGCCCAGGGAGTTTAGGCACATCATTTGCAAGTTTTAATCTTACTGATTATAAAACATTTTAAAAATTAACAATATAATCTGAATTTTTAGTTAAATAAATTAAAATCTTTGATCATTTGTCTTAAGAAATTTGATTCTTAATGTTTTGAGTTTTACTAGTATATATGATAGTATTATTAAGGACAAGATGAATAGTAAGATCATTTATGTTTGTGACTTAAAAGATATTGGATAATAAGTTGGGAAAAATATTAAGTGACATATGTCTGTTGTGCTCATACATCCTTCATAGGCACACTGTTACTTTCTGCCTCATGTCATTTAATAATTGCATCTTTGTTATCTTTTCAGGTTTTAACACAACAACAAATGTCGTCATTTTGGCGGGCACCAATCGACCAGATATCCTAGATCCTGCACTGATGAGGCCAGGGCGCTTTGACAGGCAAATCTTTATTGGTAAGATGGTTTTCCTTGGGTTAGTCTAGTTTTTTGAGGATGGTTATTTCACTGTGTGTGTTTTTTTCCCCTTTTGAAAATAATTTCTCAAGGACCACCGGACATAAAAGGAAGAGCCTCTATTTTCAAAGTTCACCTCAGACCACTAAAACTAGACAGTACCTTGGAAAGGGATCAGCTGGCAAGAAAACTTGCATCCTTAACCCCAGGGTTTTCAGGTGAGTGGAAAATAACCTATTGTCCTGTTTATAAGTCCTTTAAATCAATGACAGTTGCCAAGTACAAGTTTACTTAGTTACTTTCACATCTTGGGGCTTCCTAGGTTTATATTTTTACTTTTTATTTGGGAAATTTCTAACATACAAGTTGAGAAAATAGTGTAATGAACCCTCTGTACCCATCACCTAGCTTTAGGAACAATTTTTAATTCATATCTAACTTTGTCTATGCCTTTACCTTCTTCCCTCTCTCTCTGGATAACTTGTGACAAATTCTTTGACAGCATATCATTTTGTCCATTAATGTTACAGAAATTATTTGGGTGTTTTAAAAAGAACTTAGTACTGAGATAAAATTAAGATACCATCAAATTATAACACTAGAGGCCCAGTGCACAACATTCTTGCACTTGTGGTAGGAGGGGTCTGTCAGCCCGGCCTTTGTCCTTTCGCAGTTTGGAAGCCAACAGTCGGACATCCTTAGTGCTGCCATGGAGTTGGGCTGCTGAACTTGCCAGCCATCAACTTGGCTTGTGGTTGAGTGGCACTCCCCCTGTGGGAGAACACTGACCACCAGGGGCAGCTCCTGCATTGAGCATCTGCCCCATGGTGGTCAGTGCACATCATAGCAACTGGTTGTTCTGCCGTTCGGTTGATTTGCATGTTACCCTTTTAGGTAGTGCTAGAGGCCCAGTGCCAAATATATACATGGGTGGGGTCCAGCCGGCCCACCTCTGATTAGCCCTGATTGGGGGGAGGGGGCGGGCGCTGGCTAGAGGAAGGGGCTACAGACAGTTGGCCGGCCGGCCCCGCTCCCTGGTTGAACTTCCAGTCGAGGGAACAATTTGCATATTAGCCTTTTACTATATAGGATGGTCTTTTGTATCTGTCTTCTTTCATGTAGTATAATTTTTCAGACTTTATACATGTAACACATGTTTTTTTTATGTCTGAATAACATTTCATTATATGGATATAACACTTATTAAATATATTTTTATTGATTTCAGAGAGGAAAGGAGAGGGGGAGAGAGATATAGAAACATCAGTGATGAGAGTGAATCATTGATTGTCTGCCTTCTGCACAGCCTCCACTGGGAATTCAGCCCAAAACTCAGGCATATGCCCTTGACTGGAATTGAATCTGGGACCCTTCAGTCTGCAGGCCGACACTATGTCCACTAAGCCAAACCAGCTAGGGCTACCACATATTATTTATCCATTTATCAGTTGATGGACATTTGGTGTTTTTTTGTCTTGGCTATTGTGGACATTGCTGCTATTAAAATATATGTACATATTTTTATATGGATATATGTTTTCATTTCTCTTGATTATATATTTAGGAGTAGAATTACTGAATCACTTTTTGAGAAACTGCCAAGTTGTTTTCCACAGCAGCTGTACTATTTTACATTCCCACCTGCAGTGTATGAGGGTTCCAGTTTCTTCACATCCTCACAAACACTTGTCATTGTCTTTTTTATTATAGCCATCCTAGTGGGTGCGAAGTGGTATCTCAAGGTTTTGATGTGTATTTGTGTAATATATAGTAAAGATGATGTTGAGCATCTTTTAATGTGCTTTTTCCAAGAATTCTTAAATATAAAATGTTTTTAAAACATTTATGCAAATCTTCCTCTTCCAAACTCAAAAAAGAACATTTGAAAAGTATGAGGAGATTATAACAAGTTCATTGTTAGAGAAAGGTAGATATCTCAAATGTCTCAGGGTCCTAACTTTTTATTTGCTTTTTGTTTTTGAACTTTGCAATTTATAGCATTTTAATATTTATTTGCTGAGCAGATATATTATGTTATAGTTTATTTGTATTACCATATACTTTGTCTGAAAAGTTAATTCAAAGAGCTTTATGGCTCTAGAAAGCATTTGACATATTTCACAAGTTTAACTTTCATTGTTTGAATACACTAGGTTATTTTAATGCTTTTGTTTTTTTATTTTATGTCAGCATACTTTGTAATACCCACATAAGTAATTTTCCCAATAGAGATAGAACTAAGTTAATTAATGAGCATTTTAAATTACTATCTTTGTTTTTTTTAGTGTTTAAAATATTTTTATTGATTTCAAAGAGGAAAGGAGAGGTTAGAGAGACAGGAACATCAATGATGAGAGAGAATCATTGATTGGCTGCCTCCTGCATACCCTCCACTGGGGATGGAGCCTGCAACCCAGGCATGTGCCCATAGCTGGAATCAAACCTAGGACCTCTTAGTCTGCAGGCTGCTGCTCTAGCCACTGAGCCAAACCAGCGAGGACTATCTTTGTTTATATGAGCCATATTGTTTATATTAGTAAAGGTAAATATTTCCCTATAATTATCTATTTAACTACTACTAATACTTCTACCTTAGTTCAATGGGCCAGGATTATCAGGCTGTTACTGAATGCTAGAATACCTATGGTTATCGTTAATGAAACTGAATTATATTTACATAAAACCCTTATCCAATCTGCTGGTTGAGAAATTGACTATTGGATTTGGTTGTCTATAATGTGTGATTAATCAGTTTGAATATACACATTTGGTAGGTAAGCTATTCTGTATATTCATTTTGTAGGAGCTGATGTGGCTAATGTCTGTAATGAAGCTGCTTTGATTGCTGCAAGACACCTTTCAGAGTCCATAAACCAGAAACACTTTGAACAAGCAATTGAACGAGTGATTGGTGGTAAGGCAACTGAATATAACTTAAGTCAAAAGGCTGATAAGATGAATTTGAGGCCAGGGATTTTTTGGCAAGATCTAGAAGTAAAGAAAGATATATTTCCCTATCTGTGGGGCTCACCGTGCACCTGCTGTGTTCCTTTGGTGTTGTGAACCCCTTCCCTCCTCTGCAGTCTGCAAGGAGATGGGAGGTGTAGGTTTTGGGTCAGTCTGAGATGGCGATGGCAGCCTCACTCACACGGGTAGCTAGCAGTGAATGAGGTGTCTTCCCTTGAATTATACCAATCTGGTTGTTGTTTTTTTCCAACCTAGTTTTATTTATAAATGCTTACCACCTTCCTTTTTCCAAAAAGTTCATCTCATGAGTTAAATATGTTCTATGTTAGATATAGGTGATGTATAAACAGCTCCAATGACTTAATCAGGAATTGCTCACCCTGCCAGCACGGTGGGGGATGCACATAATGTGTTTTCCTTGCTTTCTAGAATTCTTGCAACTTAATATTCATGAAAACATAAGTAGCAATTCAAAAACTTGGACATTTGAAGGAGAGAAAAGACTGCAGTCAAGAGGGCTGCATAGAAGAGGTGGGATTTAAACTGGGTTTGGTAGACAAATGGGAAACAATGTGAAAGTGGCAAGAACAGAAGATGGTTGGAAATAGTATTATATACACCTTGTGTTTCCTGGAGGGAAAGTAAACTGATCAGATTCATGTTCCTGTGGAAAGTAAGGCAAGGTTGAAGAACGTTATTTATTTAAGTCTAGGTTTTAGAAAGCCTTGAATATTCACTTCAAGGACTTTTTAAATGCCCTATGCCAGTTGGTTTTTTTTCCTGAGCCACCGAGTAATATGATAATCAATAGTAGTCTAGGAAAGTGAGTCTGACTCTGAAAAATAGGCAAGCATCTGGGGACAGAACCTTGGAGTCATTCATGTGAGATAGCAGGCTTTAGCATGGGTAGTTCTAGTGGACAGAGGCTGGGAAAAGGATAGCATGACAGGCTGCAGGGGCTCTGTTTGATAGAAAATGACATGTGCTAAGTCTGAGTTGCAGGGTGTCTAATAGAATTCTGGAGCACTACAGGGGTTCAGGCTGGGTTCCTGTAGTGCAAAGGTAGATGAGAGGCTCAGGGAGCAGGTGCCTCGTAGGAGGAATAGGGACCCCCAGAGTAAGAATGGCCAGATGTTCACATTTGGTAGCAGAGGGGAGAAAAGTGAGCCAGCAAAGTGACCAGAGCTGTATGCTACAGACCCAGAAGGTGCATCGATGCAGAAGACATACCATTAAAGGAGACTCAGGTGGGGGAGAAGGGAGCCAAGAGCAAGGACCTGCTTATTAAGGAAGAGTTGTCAGCAGGATCAAGTAACGGGATGTTAGGGAGACAGACCTTGGATTTGGCAGTGAGATCGTTTTTGGTGACTTTTGATGTGACAGTTTGAATTGAGTGTAGAATACAAAGCCAGATTAATGGACATTACAGTGAGGATCTAGAGCTAGACTAGCCATGGGCTCAACCTGGGTTACATGCTAAATAACTATTGAATGAATAAGTAGACCACATATTCTAGAAATGTGTTAATGAAAACAAAAAATCTAAAATGTAGAGTTGTACATGGAATTAAATCACTACAGAAACATGTGAAACCTGCATATTTGTGTTTTGTTTTTAATATATTTTATTGATTTTTTACAGAGAGAAAGGAAGAGAGAGTTAGAAACATGAGTGAGAGAGAAACATCAATTAGCTGCCCTCTGCACCTCTCCCACCCCCCCCTGGGGATGTGCCCACACCAAGGTACATGCCCTTGACCAGAATCGAATCTGCGACCCTTCAGTCCACAGGCCAGCACTCTATCCACTGAGCCAAACTGGGCTATTTGTGCCTTTTTAAGTCAGGGTGATGCTATCAGTGCTTAGTACAAAGTGAGAGTGTGAAAGAAAACAGTGTGGCAGGTGGAGTAGGAGGCCTTGCTCTGAGGTGGGTGGATGCTGGTTCAACTTCAGCCACAGTGAATCAGCCATGGGCAGCCCTTGTTCTGTAATAATGTACTGAAAATGAAAAATTCCTATGATAAACTATGGGGGAAGTTTTTGTTTTTCAGGTAAGTAAGATTGCTTGTTAACACAGCCTTTATAACTTCCCATCCTTGTATATACTTTCCAGCTGTGTTATATATGTACTTGTCTTATGTTGTGTTATCAGGAACATAGCACACTTTTTTTTTTAAAATTTTTAGATTCATTAATGTGTAATCAGTTGAGAAATTCTAGTTATCATGAACAAAACAAAACTTCTGTCTTGGTGTGATGATCTGTATTAGTACAAACTGTGTAGTTAGTTTCTATATTACAGAGGTGCACACGAGGTTCAGCATCCACTTTTATCCAGGCCAAAGAAGAATTGTGCATAGGTTAGGAGCCCTTTAGCTCTGTAGTGGGCACACAGACCCAGCTCCAGTCTCCTGGGGTTCATCTTCTCTAGTCTCTACCCTGCTGTTGCTTTGTCTGGCTCTTGGAACTCCTTGGGCTATTTGTTGAGCGTGTTGGGTACTGCAACCTAACTAACTCTGAGTCAGTATGTCTTTTTATTTTTAAGTTGAATCTTTATTGTTCAGATTATTACATTTGTTCCTCTCCCCCCCCCCCCCCCCCCCCCCCCCCCCCCCCCCCCATAGCTCCCCTCCACCAGCTCCCACCCCTCCCTCTGCCATAACCTCCCCACCATTGTCCTCATCCATAGGGGTATGATTTTTGTCCAGTCTCTCCCTACACCCCCCTCACCCCTTTTCCCCTGAGAACTGTCAGTCCACTCCCTTTCCTAATTCTATTATATTCACCAGTTTATTCTGTTCATCAAATTTTTATTCACTTCATTTTTAGATTCACTTGTTGATAGATATATATTTGTTGTTCATAATTTTTTATCTTTTACCTTTTTCTTCTTCCTCTTCTTAAAGAGTACCTTTCAGCATTTCATATAATACTGATTTAGTGTTGATGATCTCCTTTAGTTTTTTCTTATCTGTGAAGCTCTTTATCTGACCTTCAATTCTGAATGATAGCTTTGCTGGATAGAGTATTTTTGGTTGTAGGTTCTTGCTATTCATCACGTTGAATATTTCTTGCCATTCCCATCTGGCCTGCATAGTTTCTGTTGAGAAATCAGCTGACAATTTTATGGGTGTTCCCTTGTAGGTAGTTAACTGTTTTTCTCTTACTGCTTTTAATATTCTCTTTGTCTTTTGCTCTTGGTATTTTTATTATGATGTGCCTTGGTGCAGTCCTCTTTGGATTCCTTTTGTTTGGGGTTCTGTGTGCTTCCTGGACTTGTAAGTCTATTTCTTTTACCAGGTGGGGGAAGTTTTCAGTCATTATTTCTTCAAATAGGTTTTCAGTATCTTGCTCTCTCTCTTCTTTTGGCACCCCCAAAATTCTGATGTTGGTATGCTTGAAATTGTCCCAGAGGCTCCTTACATTATCTTCACATTTTTGGATTCTTTTCTCTTCTTGCTTTTCCAGTTGAGTGTTTTCTGATTCTTTATATTTCAAATTTTTGACTTGATTCTTGCTTTCCTCTAGTCTGCTGTTAGGTCTCTGTATAATATTTTTTATTTCAGTCAGTGTATGTCTAATTTCCAGTTGGTCCATTTTCGTTTCTAGTTGGTCCTTTTCATCTCCTCTTGGGTCTTGCTAAATTTATCCATCTTTTTTAGGATATTCTTGAAAAACTTAATAACCGTGGTTTTGAACTCTATATCCAGTCGTTTGTTTTCCTCTATTTCTTTAGTTTGTGATCTGTTCCTTTGTCTCTGCATTTTTGCTACGCTGGTAGAACTTCTGTGCCTTATGATACAAGACTTGCAAAATTGCAAAAGCCTCTCTGTTGAGCTTGGATTGGGTGGAGTCTCAGGACTGAGCAGACAGCCTTGGCTTCCAGTCAGCCCTGCCCTATGCGGCTCCTGGGTCTCAAGTGCCCCTTGGTAATCGCTGTAGCTCTCTCTATGCACACGTGCGTGCCTCCAGATCTCTGCCTTTCCTGTTCCCATGAGCTTCAGGGACCTGTATGAGTCTGGGTCCCCAGGGTCTTGCCCGAAACTGGGATTCAGTGCAGTTGGAGGCGGAGTTCAGCACAGTTGGGAGGTTCATCTTCCTCCTGCATGAGAAAGCCAGCAGCACAATCAGCAGTCAGTCTTCTCTCTGCGCACCCCAGACCTCTGCCTTTTGTGGCTCCCCTGAGTTTCCATGCACTCCTCGCTTTTCCCAAGAGTCAAGACTTCCCTGTATGAGTCTCGCCTGGAACTGGGGGTCAGTGCAGTCGGGAGTTTACGTCTCCCTCCTGCAAGAGAAAGCCAGCCCGGAACTCTGCCACCCGTCCTCTCCATGTGCATGTCTCCGTACCTCAGTTTCTCCGTGATCCCCTCTCTTTCCTTCTAGTTGTAGAATTTCCACTCAGCCAACTTTCCTGTGGTTCTGAATGATAGCCATTTTGTCTTTTAGTTGTAGTTTTGAAATTGTGCGAGGCAGCAGTTTAGGTGTTCACCTATGCCTTCTTGGTTTCTCCTATAATAGCTCAGTATGTCTTGATCTGTCCTTTACCCTCCATCAGGAACAGAGCAGGCACTTTGCCTGAATACCTAAACTAGCAGTAAGTTCTTTCTGGACTTTGTTTTCTATGAATTGTATGCCTTAAGTTGACTTTAAGTGCTGTATTTTATTATGTCCCCAAGCAATATATGTGGCTCAAAAGAGTGAGAATGTTAGGAAAAAAGTGGGCCTAGGGGTAGGGGTAGTAACTTCATTTTCCCTGTAGCTGGGTATATTCTGAAGTTGGTTCTTTATTTTTATTCTGACCTTGATTGATAAATTTTGGATTGTTAAAGCATCTTAATATCTAAATCACTTTTTAG
>PVJN01024393.1:8810-31295 GCA_004026805.1 Lasiurus borealis | reverse complement strand
TCTCTCTCTCTCTCTCTCTTCCTTCCTTCCTTCCTTTTCTTTCTTCCTTCCTTTTCTTTCTTCCTTCCTTTCTTTCTTTCTTTCTTTCTTTCTTTCTTTCTTTCTTTCTTTCTTCCTTTCCTCCTTCCTTCCTTCCTTCCTTCCTTCCTTCCTTCCTTCCTTCCTTTCTTCCTTTATTTCTTCTTGTTTGGGTGTAAGATACTGGAAATTTGGGTCTGGGAAAAAAATATTTCAAGGAACCATTGAAAGGTTTCTTTAAAAAAATTTTTTTTAATATATATTTTATTGATTTTTTACAGAGAGGAAGGGAGAGGGATAGAGAGTTAGAAACATTGATGAGAGAGAAACATCGATCAGCCGCTTCCTGCACGCCGCCCCCCACAGGGGATGTGCCCACAACCAAGATACATGCCCCTGACCGGAATCGAACCCGGGACCCTTCAGTCTGCAGGCCGATGCTCTATCCACTGAGCCAAACCGGTTTCGACGAAAGATTTCTTATTTTGATTTTATTTTTAGGACCTGGCATAAAAGTTCACGTGCCATCTTGGTATTAGAAAAGTGTTTTCCGTGGCTATTACGCTTTCCTGTTATATGTGACTATCAGTAAGAAGAACAGGAGTAATAAAAATATCGAGGCGTACGTTTTATTTCATTCTGTCTGATTAAAATGACAAAAATCCTTAGGAATGCTACAGCTGACATAGGAAATGTAGTCAGCTTATATGTCTAGTAAATACTTGGCTGTGTTTAATAAATATATCTCGTCTTATTTCAGAATTATTGAAAAAATTGAGTAATCTCAGCTAAATTCATTTTAAAATTTCCTTTTTGTGACTAGTAAATAACACCCATTGTTCTATAGCAGAGATTCTCAACCTGTGGGTCCCGACCCCTAAGACCATTGGAAAACAGATACAATTCATAACAGTCGCAAAATTACAGCTATGAAGTAGCAACAAAAATAATTTTATGGTTGGGGGTCACCACCACATGAGGAGCTGTCTTAAAGGGTCGCTGCATTAGAAAGGTTGAGAACCATTGTTCTATAGGGAAGTTAATAGATCGCCATTCTCCTTGTTTAGAGAATAAGTTAAAGCATTAAATACTTTTTCTTTTTTTTTACAGAATATTTTTACTGATTTCAGAGAGGGAGGGGAGAGAGAGAGAGAAACATCAATGATGAGAATCATTGATGAGCTTGAGGAGCCCACAACCTGGCCACGTGCCCTGACGGGGACTCTGAGCTGACCCCGTGGCTCCATAGGTCTGCACTCAACCGCTGAGCACGCAGGCCAGACAGACTTCTTTGAATACCGCTTTAAGTCATACTGGCTTGTTACTAAGGATTCTGGGGCTTTGCACTGAGGATTCTTTGAAATAAGAGATTACAGGTATTACAAAACGGGGCTTTGAAAGCTTTGAAGAACGTATTGCATAAACTGGAAATATTTCAAGCAGAAGATGGTTGGGTGGAAATAGAATTATGTCTGGTTTTGGTGTCTGTTGACCCAGTCACTGTCCTAAGACTTAGGCCTCAGCTCTTCCATTGTGACAAACCTAGTGGTTTTTGTTCTGTGCTGTTCAGGGGCAGGATTGGAAATGAGAACGCTGTGAAAACACCTTTAAACGTGAATCTGTATTCTGGATACCACAGGAACATGCTATGTTTTACTTACATGGAAATGGCCATTTTATAGCATGTTTTGAACAGTTTAAGATCTTGCTTAATGTGTCATTAACTGGTGTACATACATTTCATTGTGGAGTTTTTAAAATATTTTAAGGAATAAGTAATGCCCCTCAAGCATAACCTGTTGGCTAGCCCCTTTGCTTTGGATTTATCTTACCTACTTCTTTTATATATATATTTATAATTGATTTTTCACAGAGAGGAAGAGAGAGGGATAGAGAGTTAAAAACTTTGATGAGAGACATCGATCAGCTGCCTCCTGCACGCCCCCCACTGGGGATGTGCCCGAAACCAAGGCCCATGCCCTTGACCGGAATCGAACCTGGGACCCTTCAGTCCGCAGGCCGACGCTCTATCCATTGAGCCAAACGGGTTTTGGCTTACCTCCTTCTTTTACTCTATTTAGTAGAGTGAAGAATTGCACCGTTACATTAAATGC
This sequence comes from Lasiurus borealis, assembly GCA_004026805.1. Taxonomy (NCBI): domain Eukaryota; kingdom Metazoa; phylum Chordata; class Mammalia; order Chiroptera; family Vespertilionidae; genus Lasiurus; species Lasiurus borealis. The sequence continues at coordinate 29,163 of PVJN01024393.1, read as the reverse complement.
AAATTTCCTTCCTGAACGGGCGTGTTCAGAAGCCAGTACAATAGAATATGCTCTTAACCTTAATGATGGAGCGAGTGGGAACTTGGAGAAGTTGATGCTGGGAGAACAGGAATCCTTGTCTGTCAGATTCTCGCAGTTAAAAACACCATGAAGCTTTCAGGCGGTTTGTCATTTCTCAGTGTATGCTGTACTGAGGCTGCGCGTTAATATCAACAGCAGGTTAACTTTATAACTTTTACAGAGAACTTTCTGGAAAAGGTGAGGTTTAGATAGACTGTGTGTGTGCTACATGACCGGAGGGCACAGGTTGTGTGATGAGTGACGTGGCTGTTGGTTGGTTGGAGAATTTCCAGCCGTACTGTCTGATACTGACATTTCCCTGATGGTATGATAGATAGTTAGGTTAATGTAGAGGTATGTTAATTAATGATCATTTTAAACTTACACTTTCATTAGAACTTGAAGGGGTCTGGACAAACTTTTTTCCGCTGCGTCATTCAGCATCAGAAAAGAATCAATAGAGGAGAATATTTTAAGATTCCCAAATTCCCGTTCATTTTATTAAAGAGATTGAGCGTGTTCAGGGTGGTATGGCCGTAGACTACCATTCATTTTATTAGAAGCTGATGCTTAATTCATGGCTAGGACAGTCTTCAAACCCAAAGATGTCTGGATTTAAGATCTATCGCTGCACGCTTACTAACAGGTAAATCCCTTGGGACTTGAAACGCACACCCAGGATTCCCACCTAGGCCAGCCCCTCATCCCCAGGGAACCGAGCCTGGTTTATGATGTCAGCGCAGCTCTCGGCCTAGAGCAGTGGTTCTCAACCTTCCTAATGACACAACGAAAATAATTTTATGGGTGGGGGTCACCACAACATGAGGAGCTGCATTAAAGGGACGTGGCATTAGGAAGGTTGAGAACCACTGGCCTAGAGGGAAGTGAGGAGGGTCCATTTCCTGGGTGTTAGGCCCACCCTTCCCCACGTCAGGCTCTTCTAACCCTTGTGAGGCAGCCTTCCAGTGTACCCTCTGCGCCCTCCTCCCGCCTTCGGCCACCTCCTTCTCTCTGCCTGCAGCGGGCCGTAGCCTCCCTCTCCGTACCCTCCCTCTGCCCTGCTCTCTCTCTCCCGTGCCCTCCCTCTGCCGTGCCCTGCCTCTTCGTGCCCTCGCTGTCTCATTCCGCTGGGTGCGCCTGGATGCAAAGAAAGCAAACTGGTGGAACTAATTCACCTTAATCTGTAATGACTCAGAAGCTAACTCTTCCCAAGTTTTTTCACCTTTTTTAGCGTCTGTCAGAGGTTGCTGTTAACTTAGATGGTTTTAAAGTAAAGATTTCAGCAGCACTGGGAGGAAGGAATTACAGTTCTCGGCATAATAAGCCACATCTCACTGGAGGTGGCCCAGGATTCTCTCCACTCCGGGGCGAGTGTCTCTTTGGAAAGCCACAGATCTCATAAAAGTGTGCGCGTATATACACTATGTATGTGTGTGCGTGCTTGCATAGATATAGATGCGTGAAATATCGATACACGTTTCCTATGTCATGAAGAGGAGGATTTAAGAGTGGTGATTATGAAACCATCTGAATATAATGATCATTTGTAACGTTGATATTTGTTGTCTGAGGATAGTTCATACTGGGTTTTAATGGATAGGAACTATAAAGAAAAAGACCTAGGATTGCTCATGACTAAAACTGACTTCTTGAAAGATGGCTGGGGCTGGACTCGCATGTGTATAACTACCCAGGGGCAGTTCTGATATTTGGGAGAAGACTCTTGGATCTCTTGGGGAACATATCTGTGTTTTGGGAACTCAGCAGATAGCCTGATAGAAAGAGGAAGTATTGAGGATGAGAGAATGAAAGGGGTTGTAAGTTTGTAAAGTAGCAGGAGGTGCTGATATTAGTTATTAGATCGCGAATTCACTGGGACACCCATCTGAAGGCATCCCTTTTGGATAGGAAAGTCGGCTGCTGACCAGATTCTAACTCGGACATGGGGTCTCATGTAACAGCTGCCTTTATGGAGATGTGACTGAATACTGCTAGGAACAGAGGCGATAAAAGATGAATGAGCCGAAGCCGGTTTGGCTCGGTGGATAGAGCGTCGGCCTGCAGACTGAAGGGTCCCAGGTTCAATTCCGGTCAAGGGCATGGACCTTGGTGGCGGGCACATCCCCAGTGAGATGCATGCAGGAGGCAGCTGATCGATGTCTCACCGATGTTTCTAACTCTCTATCCCTCTTCCTTCCTCTCTGTAAAAAATCAATAAAATATATTCTTTAAAAAAAAGATGAATGAGACCACGTTCCTGCCTCGGGGAGCTGAGCCCTGACCGCTCCTGCTTAGTCCGTGAACCACGGGGAGCATTGACAGGCCGCGGGAACCCGCTTCCCTGGCGCCCGCCACGCTGGGAGGAGGGGTCAGGGTAGGACAGAGGCCTCCCTTGGTCCCCGGGGAGGAGGACTGTCCCTTCATTCCTGCCCCGGCTGTTCCAGGCTTCAGCCTGCGCCTGGCCCCACAGCTCCCTCCCAGAACTCGCCGGTAACCGCTGGCCTCCCCACCCTCTCCGAGGCTTAGCCCCGTCCTGGAAATGCTCTTCACCTGGACTTCCGGTGTCTTCCCCCTTCCCTTTGCAGCTCTGCAAGACTTTCATCCAAGGTTCTAAATTCGACCTCGTTTCTGCTGTCCTTTGACCTTCTCCCTCGATGAGCGCATCCCCTCCCCAGCTCCAGTCACTGCCCCCCAGATTGCTACCTGCAGCTGGAGGCGGGGCCAGGGGCAGGGGTACTGCGAAGTGTGCTCACCTCCCAGTGCGCACACACAGGAACGGGCTGCGAGCGAGGTGCCTCTCACACATGTCCACTTTGCCAATGAGAAGCAAGCAAGCACTTGATGACTTAAGGAAATACAGTCTCTTAATTAAATAGTAGTAGCTGTCAGATGAATTCTCAACCAACAAATACTAAAAGTAGAACTAGCCATCAATGTTCGCAACTTTGCAAAGTGATGTTCATACCTGAAAAGTTTGAAAACGTTTTTCTGGTAATTCAGCATTTCAGCTGCCACTTGGGGATTATCAGAATCTCAAACGGGTGTGGGCAGCTGGTTTGCCTCAGTGGATAGAGCGTCAGCCTGGGGACTGAAGGGTCCCAGGTTCGATTCCGGCCAAGAGCACATGTCTAGGTTATGGGCTGCATCCCCAGTAGGGGGCGTGTAGGAAGCAGCCCATCAGCGATTCTCTTTCATCACTGATGTTTCTATCTCTCCCTCTCCCTTCCTCCCTAAAAAACCAATAAAAAATATATTTAAAAAAAAATCTCAGATGGGTAAGTCCAAAAGCCAGGATGGGCACCTCACCTCCCTCCCTTCTTCCGGTCTCCCACACTGACTCCTCCCACTTCACGTCTTTGGTGGCGCCCACTCTTCCCGTTTGAGTGAACGGAGTGGGGCTGCCTCTGTGTTTTCCTCCTCCTCCCCCAACCTGCGCGTCCTCAGGCCTCGGCATCGCCCTCCTCGGCCTCTGCCCCCAGAGCACCGAGTTCTGGTTCCCCAGCGACGTGTCCCAACACCTGCCTCCCTGCGGTGCCAACTTCCACTTCCGAAGCACAGGGTGGCTCTCCGCTCACCTGTGCCAACCGCTCCACACGACTCATCACTCATCGCGGCGCCCAGACCCACCCCTGCCTCCCCAGCTCGCTCCCTGATCCCTGTGCTGCCCCTGCATTCCTGCCAACCAGAGGCACCGAGCATCCTCACACGCGCCCCCAGGCCAGGCCGCCCTCTCCCTTCACACCTCCAAGGCCTGTTCCCCAAAGCTACCCACCCCCGTGGCTGCGGGCACGCTCTCCCCTGAGTTGCAGGCACAGTCTCCTCCGATGCTGCGGGCATGGTCTCTGAGCTGTGGGCACTCTCTCTCCTGGGCTGTGGGCACACTCTCCTCCGAGCTGTGGGCATGGTCTCCTCTGAGCTGTGGGCACGCTCTGAGCTGTGGGCACGCTCTCCTTCTCTGAGCTCCACCGTCTGCTCTCTCTGGCTTAAGTCTGCCAGCCACTGAGCTGGAGCTGGGGGTGGAGAGGACCACTGAAGAGGGAGGAGACGGAAACACACTTCCCCACCGTGATACACGCTGCAGGCAGTGGCACTGGAGGAGCGGTGATGGGCAGAGTGGATCTGCGGGCTTCGGGCTCCCGGTGCCTCGGGGGCGAGGGGAGGTGCAGTCGGCGGCTGTCTCGGGGTGTGTTTGACCTTCGTGTTGGAGCATGAAGAGCGTTTGTAAAAACAGAAAGTCTCATCGCCTAAAAACGTCCTTTTACAGGAAACCCCATTGGCGGGTGCAGGGGTGGGTGTCTGAAGGCTCGCCGCGCGCTTGGGTAGGAGACAGGCCTTCTCCCGCTGCCAGGGCTCCTGAGAGAGCGCCCTCCCCGCAGGCGTGCGGCCTCGGGAAGCCCCGGGGCTCCGGAGAGAACTCCCTCCCCGCAGGCTGGGCTCCTGACGCTGGAGACGCACACATGCGGCCCCGTCAGTCCTTCCCGAGCTCTGTGACCTCAGCCCCTTTCCCACAGAGCGGGTGCGGCTCCTGGGAGCCAGGGGCGTCCTCTGTTTCCGGGGAGAGCTGAGAGAGGACGGACAGCTGGAAACGAATATATTCTAAAACCGCTGCCTTTTCTCAGAAGAATACACCTACGTTTGGGTCTTTAGTTCTTTTTTTTTAAATATAGTTTATTGATTTTTTACAGAGAGGAAGGGAGAGGGATAGAGAGTTAGAAACATCGATGAGAGAGAGACATCGATCAGTCTCCTCCTGCACGCCCCCCACTTGGGGATGTGCCCGAAACAAAGGCACATGCCCTTGACCGGAATCAAACCTGGGACCTTTCAATCCGCAGGCTGATGCTCTCTCCACTGAGCCAAACCGGTTTCAGCTAACATTTTTTCCTTATTGCTCATAAAAAAGATGTAAAAATTCCATTCTAGATTTCCTCAACCAGTCTTTCCTCTCTCCCATAACCTGGGGGAGTTCCTAGGAGGAGGGAGATAAGTGATGAATCATGAACCTTGCAGAGTGACCGCCCTCTTATAAGAAAGGATTCGGGTGTGTTTGCACGTGCATAGGTGTGTGTGTGTGTGTGTGTGTGTGTGTGTGTGCTCTTGAGTTGACAGCCTGTGGAATATTGCGTCGGGTGTGTGATGGGAAAGTACGTTCCTGTCCGTCCACCTCAGACAGTTTCTGGAAGCCTCTGTTCGGTGGAAGGGTGGAAAACCGGATGGAGCCCGTGTCTGTCACTCCTGAGAGCTGCGTTTTTGGGGGTCACTTTCCAGCAGGGCGATTCTTGGAGGGGGAGGGCCAGCCGACCATCCCGTGGGGACGGGAAGAGGCAAGAGTCCTTTGTCCAGGACAAACGTTGTCAGGTCACATGGCAACACCCCTGTCCAAGAAAAAGCCTTAAAAGTTTGCTGCCCTAACCTGTTTGGCTCAGTGGATAGAGCGTCGGCCTGCAGACTCAAGGGTCCCAGGTTCCATTCCGGTCAAGGGCATGTACCTTGGTTGCGGGCACATCCCCAGTAGTGCAGGAGGCGGCTGATGGATGTCTCTCTCTCATTGATATTTCTAACTATCCCTCTCCCTTCCTCTATGTAAAAAATCAATAAAAAATATATTTTTTAAAAAAAAGTTGAGGCGTCGCTAGAGGGTCGGAGCAGACTGTGGGTGACCCGGGGTGCCAGGAGTGGGGCTTCCCGGGAGTCAGCCTGAGAGTGGCCGGGAGAGGCGCGCCCCCGGGAAAGGGAGCCCGAGACTCGCCTCCTGGGGAGCCTTCTGATCAACCCAGGCCCCAGGTTTGGCCCCGCCTCCGGGCTGTTCCTGGCACCCCCCCGGCGGCCTCATCCTCCAGTGCAGCGGTTCTCCATCTTCCTCAGGCCGCGACCCTTGCATACAGCTCCTCATGGGGTGGCGACCCCAGCCATGAAATGTTGCTGCTGTGATGCATCGTGATGTCAATATCTGCATTTTCCCATGGTCTTAGGCGACCCCTGTGAAAGGGTCCTTCAACCCCCAAAGGGGTCGCCCACAGGTTGAGAACCGCTGCTCCAGTGGAGGCCGGCTCCATCCTGCTTTCCTGGAGAGCCGAGTCCATTTCCCCCAGAGGCCGCGGGCCTTTCATCCTGAGCGGAGCGTTAGCACAGGCCTGCTGCTGTCTGTGGCAGCCCTCGCCCACACCTTGCCACGTGGGAGGTCTCCCGGCAACTGGGCGCAGCTTGCAGGCCGCCCAGGGGTCAGCGAGGGCTCTGCTGGGTCTTGTTCCCTCTCTCTGCGGCGGCCCCTCCGGCAGCTCAGGTCCGCCCTTTCTCTTTCTCCCCGGCTCTGTCTTGGGCTCGCTCGCCCGCCCTGGTGGCGCCCTGTGTCTCTGACCCGCGTACACACGGAGACCCCGGGCCGGGCCACGCGGTGCGGGGCGTGTGAAGGACCTCCCCTCGCCCTGGTTTGTCCGTGTCCCCCAGCCTGTCACTGTCCGGCCTCTCCCGTCGTCACCCATCACCCCTTTCTTCCCGGGATGTGACCCCGAGGCCGAAAGGCCACCACCAGTTCTGGCCGTTGACTTGTTTGGCGTCTCGCTGCCTTCTGTCCTGGTTCCGAAGCCGCCGTCTTCCGTCTGCTGGCCCGCAGCTCAGCCTGAAGGCGCTCTTCCTCTGCCTCCCGGGCTGATGGGGCTGTCTCTTCTTCAGAGACTGGGAATGACCCATCTTGCAGGTGACACAGAATGCAGTGTGCAGTGTTTATCCCATCGTCTGGCGCGAAATAAGAATTCAGCGAGTGGTGGAATGATGGGCTTCTTACCTCCCCCTGAGCATCCCTCCCTTCCCCTCTGTGTGCGCACCAGGGAAGCCGCCAAGTGAGCGGTCAAACACTCGGGCTACCGGTGTGGCTCAGTGGATAGAGCCTTGGCCTGTGGACTGAAAGGTCCCAGGTTCGATTCTGGTCTGGGGCATGTACCTTGGTGGCGGGCACATCCCCAGTAGGAGGTGTGCAGGAGGCAGCTGATCGATGTCTCTCTCTCATCGATGTTTCTAGCTCTCTATCCCCCTCCCTTCCTCTCTGTAAGAAACCAATAAAATATATTTAAAATGGGAACAGTTGCACTGGCCAGCGGAGTGGGGGTAGGGGAGAGAGCAGAAGGAGGTGACTCTGTGCAGAGGGGGCCTGGCTCCTTCCCAGGCGGTGGCTGTGCTGATGGCCCAGGTCCTGGAGCAGAGTGGCTGCGCTGGGTGCTGGGGTGCAGAGTGTAGGGTTTGGGGGACCAGATGAGTGTGACCAGTCTCTCCCCTCTTCCTCCCTCTGCAGGCTGACCGCCTCCGCCGGGATGGCCGCGGCGGCGCTGCTGCCGCGCACGCTGGGCGAGCTGCAGCTGTACCGCATCCTGCAGCGCGCCAACCTGCTGTCCTACTTCGACGCCTTCATCCAGCAGGGCGGCGACGACGTGCGGCAGCTGTGCGAGGCGGGCGAGGACGAGTTCCTGGAGATCATGGCGCTCGTGGGCATGGCCAGCAAGCCCCTGCACGTGCGGCGGCTGCAGAAGGCGCTGCGCGACTGGGTCACCAACCCGGGCCTCTTCCACCAGCCGCTCGCCTCGCTGCCCGTCAGCAGCATCCCGGTGTACCAGCTGCCCGAGGGCGCGCCCGCCGCCGCCGCCGCCGCCGCCTGGCTGGGCCTGCCCTGCGCCCCCGCCGCCGCCGGCGGCAGCTACGACCGGGGGGCCGGCGGCAGCGGCGCCCGCGAGCCGCACGTCAAGGTGCCCAAGTGCGCGGCCGCCACCTGCGTGCAGAGCGCCCCGGGGCCCGGCAAGCCCGACGGCGCGGCGGCGGCGGGGGCGCCGGGGGCCGGGGAGGCGCGGCTCTGCTGGTCGGGGCCCCCCGGAGGCGGCGGGGGAGCAGGAGGAGGAGGAGGGGGCGCGGAGAGCGAGCCCAGCCTGTCCCCCGCCGCCGAGCTGGGCTCCCCCGCGTCCCCCAAGGAGCAGGGCGGCGGCGGCGGCGGCGGCGGGGAGGCCCTGGACGCGGCGGCCGCGCTCTCGGTGGCCGAGTGCGTGGAGCGCCTGGCGGCGTCGCTGCCGCGCAGCGGGCCGGGCGCCGTGCGGGAGCTGCTGCGCGGCAACAGGAAGCTGGCGCGCTCCGTGGGCCACATCTTCGGCATGAGCGACGCCGACCCGCGCAAGGAGGACGAGATCCGCAAGTACAGCGCCATCTACGGCCGCTTCGACTCCAAGCGCAAGGACGGCAAGCACCTGACGCTGCACGAGGTGAGGCTGCACGAGGGGAGGGGGGGCGCGCCCTCTGCACCCCCTCCTGCCCCCCAATCAGGGATGCCCCCTGGCCGCAGCCCACAGGCATGCTGGGTATTTTCAGGTTGAGCTCAGACGTGAGCTTGGAAAAAAACGTCAGCATTGAACCAGTGAGAGCACCACGCACGTCTTGACATTTACAAAGCAGGTTGTTTTTTTTTTTCATTAAATGGGATTTTTTAAGATATATTTTTTAATTGGTTTTTCACAGAGAGGAAGGGAGAGGGATAGAGAGTCAGAAACATCGATGAGAGAGAGACATCGATCAGCCGCCTCCTGCACGCCCCCCACAGTGGAGATGTGCCCCCAAGCAAGGTCCATGCCCCTGACCGGAATCGAACCTGGGACCTTTCAGTCCGCAAGCCGACGCTCTATCCACTGAGCCAAACCGGTCTCGCCTTAAATGGGATTTAAATGTAACCATTCATTTAAAAAACATTTTTGTAGACATTTTTGGTTTTTTTTAGGAAAAAATAATTTGTGGGAAGAACCAGCACGTAAAGCAATTTGCAGCTAGCCTAGGGAAGCACGTTCGATGACTGTTGGGGAGAACTATGGTAACGTCTGTTTCCGGTCTGTGCACCTGTCTTGTTTGGGTTAGAGCAGCGGTTCTCCACCTTCCTCAGGCCACGCAACCCTGGCCTACAGTTCCTCATGGGGTGGTGACCCCCAACCATGAAATGATGCTGCTGTGATGCATCGTGATGTAAATCTCTGCATTTTCCGATGGTCTTGGGTGACCCCTGTGAAAGGGTCGTTGGACCCCCAAAAGGGGCGCGACCCACAGGTTGAGAACCGCTGGGTTAGATACTTGGCATTGAGATTCCCCACTGTTTCTCTGGCCAGCGCTCTCTCTAGAAGTGCCCCGCTGTGTTGTGAGAGGCATACGTATCTCAGTTGCATGTATTCTCTTTCTCTTGTCCATCTGGCCAACGCATGGTCTTTAGAGTAAGCTCAGCCAAAACCGGTGTGGCTCAGTGGATGGAGCGTCGGCCTGCGGACTGAGGGGTCCCAGGTTCAATTCTGGTCAAGGGCACATACTTTGGTAGCGGGCACATCCCCAGTAGAAGGTATGCAGGAGGGAATTGAAAGAAAGTACTATTAAGTGTGCCTTTTAGATATTACGATAATTTCACATTTTTCACTTGACTAAGTGAAGAACGATTTTGCCCTAGCCGGTTTGGCTCAGTGGATAGAGCATCGTCCCGTGGACTGAAGGGTCCTAGGTTCATTTCTGGTCAAGGGCACGTACCTGAGGTGTAGGCTCGATCCCAGCCCTAGTTAGGGACACATTGAGGAGGCAACCAATTGATGTGTTTCTCTCACATCAATGTTTCTCTCTGCATCCTCTCCTCACTCTAAAAACCAATGGAAAAATATCCTTGGGTGAAGATTAACAAAATAAAATAATAAAAAATAAAATAAAATGTTTGAGTTTTTCTAAATTCCTAAGATTGACACATATTACTAGTTTGCCCTCAATTTCCAAATAAGGAAACATACGATTTATTATTAATTCACCGTTGGTAGTACATATGCCCTGTGGACAATGTTCTTTTACTCTTTCAAGTGGATGAAAATGAGGTTGTCTACATGCGAAAAGATTTCTTTCTACTGCCACAATTATGGGATGAATCATTGTTATAAATACTTTTTTATAAGCTAAATAATCAGTGCTATATTAGGAACTGGCAAGGCATGGCCTGGTTTATAGGAGTCGCACCATGAAGACAGTGTGAGGGGCTGAGGCTTAGAGCCATACTCATTAATGGTGTAAGGCAGTGGTCCTGGGCCCCATGTGGCTCTCGAGCCGCAGTTTGCCGACCACTGGTGTAAGGCACGAACCCAGAAGCATTAGTAGAGAGAAGCCGGGGAAGGCAGTGTTCCATCATCCCCAAACGGTCAGCAGGTACGTGGTCAGCTCCACGCTCGGTGTGTGTCAGGTGTTAAATGGGGAGGGAAGAGGGGCTGGGAGAGCAGGCAGCGGAGCGGGCAGGAGCTGGTACTGTTCAGAATGTCAGCAGGCAGACAGCTTGGCAGGACAGATACTGGTCCGCAGATAGCGGCGCTCGGCCAGCGGGCTCCGGAGCTCAGAGAGAGGACGGAGACCAGGGGCTTGGACATAGAATCCACGGGTCAGGGGCAGATCTAGAGCAGCGGTTCTCAACCTGTGGGTCTCGACCCTGGGGGGTCAAATGACCCTTTCTCGGGGGTCGCCTAAGACCAGCGGAAAACACCTATTTCCCATGGTCTTAGGAACCAACACACCGCTCCTCGGTGTAGCAAAGTGTAGCCATGTCGTTTACTGTTGTCCTAGGAAGACTGTTGCCCATGCTACACCACGATTCAAGACAACATTTCATTTATTTCTCATTAGAAATAAATATTTCACAATCTATAATTACATATTGTTTTTGTGATTAATCACTATGCTTTAATTATATTCAGTTTGTAACAACGAAAATACATCCCGCCTATCAGATATTTACATGACAGTTCATGACAGTAGCAAGACTACAGTTTTGAAGTAGCAACGGAAATAATTTTATGGTTGGGGGTCACCAAACGTGACCAACTGTATTAAAGGGTGGCGGCATTAGGAAGGTTGAGAACCACTGATCTAGAGGAACTTGTACAGGAACTGGGGTGCTGAGCACGTGATTAAGACAGGGATGAGGGTGTCGAGTGTAGGTCCGTGTCCATGGCAGTGTTGAGATGTGAGGGCTGAGTGTCCAGAGCAGTTCAACAGTCTTAGTTCTGACAGAGGAAGAAAGCTGAATCTGGGGACCCCTCAGACCAGACCACATTTATTAGTAAGTTATGATACTTTATTCTGAACCCGCAGCGTAGAATGTATAGATTTCAGCATCTGATTCTTAAGGACAGAGCTCTGGCCGGCACGGCTCAGAGGTTAGAGTGTCAGCCCAGGCACCAGAGGGTCATGGGTTTGATTCCCGGTCAAGGGCATGTATGTTCCTGGGTTTGGGGTTCAATCATGACCAGGGAACATGTGGGAGACAATTAGTTGATGTGTCTCTTTCACATCAATGTTTCTCTCTCCTTCATTCCCTTTTATCTCCCCGCCCCCTCCCTTCCACTCTCTCTAAAAATCAAAGGAAAAAATATCCTCACTCCTTGAGTGAGGATCAAAAAACAAAACAAGAAGTGTTAGCCATTTCCTTTCGGTTGTTTATAAAAATGGAGTATAAGACTTTTAGGGCAGTCTATTTCTTCCTGAGTCACATTTTTCTAAGAATATGTTTATTTCATCTGAGTTTTCAAACTCACTAGCATAAAGTTGCTTATAATTCTTAAGACCTAATATTATTTGTACACTTAAGTATTTTCCCTCTGACCAGTCATACCAGGGATTTGTCAATTTTATTAATCTTTCTAAGCAGCTTGCAAACTAGAGCCTGCCAGCCATATCTGGCTCACCTCCTGATTTTACAGATAAACTTTTATTGGAACATAAACATACCTATATCTATATCTGTATCTATATCCATATCTATACCTACACCTACACCTACATCCATAACCATATCCATATCCATATCCATATCTATATCTATATCTCTCTATAAAATCCTATGCAACCGAAGGACCGGTCACTATGACACACACTGACCACCAGGGCACAGACACTCAATGCAGGAGGTGCCCCCGGTAGTCAGTGCCCTCCCACAGCGAGAGCGCCACTCAGTTGACGGATGGGCACCAGAGGCAGGGCTCACAACTAGCGAGAACCGCTATGGAGGCATCGTGAGCCTCTCCCAATTGGGACTGACTGGGGGGAGGGAGGGGGTTACCAGGCACGGTGGGGCCAGGATGAGCAGGAGCGGCCGGTGGCACTGGACTATAGGTTTCCGCCTGATTCCCACAGGCCACGCAGAGGGACCCCACCGGTGCATGAATCTGTGCACCGGGCCTCTAGTTTGTTTAGAGCTGTGGCTGCTTTTGAGCTGTGATGTCAGAGTTCAATCATTGTAACAGACTATTTGGCCTATAAAGTCCAAATATTTTCTATCTGACCTTTATAAATACACACACACACACAAAACCTTTCCGACTCAGTCTTTTTGAAGGAGCAGCTTTTGGCTTAGTTGATATTCTTAGTTGTGCCGTGTGTGTGTGTGTGTGTGTGTGTGTGTGTGTGTGTTCTATTTTCTTACAGTTTATTTTATTATTCTTTTCTAACTTAAGTTGTGTGCTTCATTCATTAATGTCCAGCTCCTCTTCTTTTCTCAGTAAGCAATTAAGGCTATAAATTCTGACTATTTACTGTATTAGCATTATTTGAAAATTTGATAGGTTATTATTTTTCCTAATGATTTCTAAGTGAATCACATTGTAGTCAGAGAACATGGTTCGGATGCTGCCAACCCGGTAACTTTTGTTGAGATTTTAGTTGTGGCCCAGATGTAGTGAGTGTGTTTTGTGTTTATGTATTTCTGCAGTTGTGATAGAGTGTTGTGTATTTGTCTGTTCTAACAAGCTTAGCAACTCTGTTATTCAAACTTTCTAGTCTTTTTTTTTTAAAGTTTCTCTGACAACCAAGAGTTGTGTGTTCAAGTCACCTACTGGGGTTATGGAGTTGTCTCTCTGTATTATGCAGTAACCTTATTAATCTTTAATAATGCATTTTGCGTTAAAAATTTATTTTCTTTGCTTTTCATAGAGATACATGTGCTTTCTTTTTGTTAATAATTGCTTGTTAGATCTTTTTTCTATCCTTTTACTTTTTAGTCATTCCTAATCCATGTTTTAGAAACATCTCTTATAAATACCAATAGTTGGATTTAAAAAAGAAAAATCCAGTCTTAAATTCTTTTAACTAGAACATTTGGTTCATTTAATATTTGGTGACTAATATTTGAATTTATTTCCATTGAATTGTTTTGTGTCTCTTCCTCTTCCCAACTCTTCATATCTCAGATCGGCCATCTGGAATAAATCTATTTTAACCTGAAGTGCATCATGGAGAATTTCCTTAATGAAGGTCTGCTGATGGCAAACTCTGTCCTTCCCCACCCCACTAGAAATTACTTTTATTTTGCCCTGATTATTATTATTTTTTAAAATCCTCACCCTAGGACATGCTTATTGCCTCTTTAGAGTGAGCGGAGGGGGGAGAAAGATAGAAACATCGATGTCAAAGAGCAACATAGATGGATTGCTTCCCCCAAATCCTCAACCTACGGATGTGTCCCAAGTGGGAACTGAACCCCCAACCTCTCTGTATAGGGACAACACTCCAACGGAGCCCCAATGGCCGGGGCTGCGCTGATTCTTAATTGACGTTTATCCTGGGTGTTCTATATCGTCAGTTATTTTCCCTTCGGGTTTGAAGATACCATTTCCTTGGCTTTTAGTTTCCATTCTTGTGTTTAGAACTTAATGGTTCTCTGACTATTGTCTGTTTTTGAAATCTTCTGTTCCAATTTCTTCTCTTCTTCTGATTTCTCACTTCTCCTGTTTGTTTTGCTATAGTACCTTTCAGTCATATTTTCAGCTTTTATTTCTTTAAAGGAAGTCTTTAAGGGTCTGATCCTGGTATCTGTTGTTTCTCCTGGTTTTTGCTTTTGATGCTTTGGGGTCTTTTTTGTTGTTGTTTTTGTGTTTATTTTGATGTTTTATGATTTCCGTCTCTGAACTCATTTTTCTTGGAAGTGTGGGGATATTTTGAGACCTCCCAAGGAAATGGCTTCTCCTGGAGGTTATTGGCTTTGGACTTTACCCGGCGTGTATACTCTGCACACGCCGGCTCTGGGGCCCCGGGAAGACGAAATCCCAGCCTCCATGGTGTGAATCCGGCTGACATGGGAGGGCTGACCGGCGGTCAGGAAACCTCACAGAGATCGCTGGTCTCTCCCACCCAGGGACGAGGTTCCCGACAGGTGACTTCCCCGGCCCTGTCCCTCGGTTGCGGGTGTATGTCCACTGACATTGGGTGTCTGTGCCCAGGGACCTCAGCTTATGGAGGAGAGGTCTCCACTCCTCACCTTCGAGGGGCCCTGGTGTTCCCTCCACACTCACTTTTCCTCTCCCCGCTCTTCCCTCCGCTCTCACCAGCCCCACGAGCTGTGGACGTTCAAGCTCAAGTTCATCTGGGTTAGCAACTGTCCCTAATGGACTCCTCTGAGATTCTGTCTTCATTCATTTTGACCTGAGTGGTCCTTGCTGTTTTCCTGGCCACTGATGTGTTTAAGGTCACCTTCCTCCCCTCTGTTTTGGCCAGACGTTTCAGTTATCGGGGAGAGGGGCCACTCGTGGGACCTGGCTCTCCGTGTGCTGGAGTCGACGGTCTAGATTGCCGTTAACCCTCCCTGTCACCCCGCATTCACCTGGCATTCTACGCTGACAACACTGAACCCAAAGTCACAGTCGGTTGATTGTTACAGGTTATAATTTTAACCACCAGCAGAGAGAGGTTTGTAAGTCTGGTTATGATAGAAAGCTAAGCTTAAGAACATTCTTACATGAAGTTATGAATGGAATTTTGGTATTTTTATCCACGAAAAGAGGAAGCGGAGGAGTAAGTAAAACTATTAGGGAGAATATCTTATTTCCTACTTTAACACAATTTGAAACTTAGAATTTAAAAACATTAGCATTGTGCCCTAACTGGTTTGGCTCAGTGGATAGAGCGTCGGCCTGCGGACTGAAGGGTCCCAGGTTCGATTCTGGTCAAGGGCATGTACTTTGGTGGTGGGCACATCCCCAGTGGGAGGTGTGCAGGAGGCAGCTGATCCATGTCTCTCTCTCATCTATGTTTCTATCCCTCTCCCTCCCTCTCTGTAAAAAATAAATGAAATAAATATTTTAAAAAATTAGCATTGTGATCCAGCCTGGGACTACTGTTTGGGAGTATTGCTCTCATTTTTTAAAAATAGAATCGTTGTTGATTTACATGATGAGTGCCTGGGAGCGTGTAGTCTATAAAACATGGACAGAAAATATGTTTTTGCTGGGGAAGTTTGATGATCATCCACTTACTACAACGTGGACTGAGCTACAGTTATTTCTCCAGCCTCGGTTTTTTGCCAGAAAACTCCCTGAGGGCCTAGAAAGTTCAGTGTACCTTTTTGGTTTCTTGGAGCCTGAATTCAGTGACAAAGAATGTCATGTTTGTTTTTCTTAGTTTCTGGGAGGAGGATGGCGGGAATGCTGGAGCACTGTTTTCAGTTTACAGTGGTGCCTCGAGATACGAGTTTAATTCATTCCGTCACCTTGAGGCGTGGGAAACTGTGAGATGCTCAAGTCACGGTAAACTGGTGGGTCGTGTGCAGCCGGCCGATCCGCACGATGACTCCTATCTTAAATGTTGCTCGTATTTCAAAGCAAAAATCGCTCGCTCGACGGCTCGTTTCTCAAAAATCTCGTATGTTAGGGCACTCGTATCTCGAGGTACCAGTGTATATTGAAGGTCATGTTCTTTGGTTGTGCACACTCACTACCTCCCGCTGCCATCACCACCTGCAAGGTGGCCATCTGTCCCTGTGGGGCCTGAGAGAACGGGGCTCTGCGTGTTTACGTGTCCAGAACCCCAGAGCTGGGAGTGGCGGAGCGGAACCTACCGCTCACCCGTCTGCCTGCCAACCCTGTTCTGCTCCGGCCACAGCATGCCTTCGATGAGTCTGTTTCTTGCTTTTGAGATAAGTCTAATGTTAACCCTTGGCAATTCCCTGCACCCATTGAAATGGACAAACCATGTGAAAGCAGTTTCTCTAGCTTCTAAAACAGTTACAGGTTTTGAGTTTGGGATAGCATGTGCTATTTTAAATATCACTCCGGGATGTTGGGTCGGCTAGTCACTCTGCATTGGCGATGTTTAACTGTTAGGTAGAAAAACAGAATTCGGTGACTCTCAGCGACTCTTAAGACCTTGCTTTTCCATTGTCGGCCTAATTTGTGATAACGATCCTAAGTGATTTGGGAGACATTTAACTAAAATCATGTAATTTTTGTTCCTTCGGGAATTTTTATGTCAGTCCACATTGAGAAAAAGTCTTCTAGACCATGTATGCGCACTTCTAGTTAGGGGAATATTATCACCTTATCACATAGTCAAATCCCTGGGTTTTTCGTAAGAAAAATGAGCTACAGGATATCTTTTACTCTCTATTTTGCTTTTGCTTATTGCCCATAAACTCTCACGCCTGAACAAAAATGAATAAAGCACAAAAACAAGTAAACCTACGGCGACTATCGGCTACAGGGAGCTCTGAGAGATGACAGATGCTTGATTTTCTCTGGAAACCAGGCCTTAGGACGAATTAGCAATAGAGACCGCCATGTTTTTTTAATAAAATCTGAGTTCATTATGTAATGGTATGACATGCTTATCGTCTGTTCTGAAGTGAAATGTTTTATATGTTTTATATGTGAAATGCACATGTGTCTAATTTTAAAAACTATTGTGATTCGCAGCTCACGGTTAACGAGGCGGCTGCTCAGCTCTGTGTGAAAGATAACGCCCTGCTGACGAGGAGGGATGAACTTTTCGCGCTGGCGAGGCAGATTTCTCGAGAAGTCACCTATAAGTACACGTACAGAACCACCAAGTAAGTTTCCCTCACTGGCTGCACTTTGGCGTTGTTTGAGAGAAGTAGAGCTGGAAATACCAACCATCTGATAGTACGTACCGTATTTCCCGGCGTATAAGGCGATTTTTAAAAAAATATATTTTATTGATTTTTCACAGAGAGGAAGGGAGAGGGATAGAAAGTTATAAACATCGATGAGAGACATCGATCAGTTGCCTCCTGCACGCCCCCTACTGGGGATGTACCCGCCACCAAGATACACGCCCTTGACCGGAATCAAACCTGGGACCTTTCAGTCCACAGGCCAACGCTCTATCCACTGAGCCAAACCGGTTTCGGCAAGGCGATTTTTTAACCCAGGAAAATCTTCTCAAAAGTCAGGGGTCGTCTTATACGCTGGGTGTCATCTTATAGGGCGAGTATATCCCAAACTCCATATTTTAACTGGAAAAGTTGAGGGTCGTCTTATATGCCCAGTCGCCTTATATGCTGGGAAATACGGTAAATATAATCACATTTCTGGAACAGTGTGATGATAGTTCTGTAGAATTAAGTAGTAAAGTGGCTTTTCACAACATTGCCAGCCCGGCTGGCGTGGCTCGGTGGTTGAGTGTCAGCCTTCGGACCAGAAGGTCATGGTTTGATTCCTGGCTCGGTGGTTGAGTGTCAGCCTTCGAACCAGAAGGTCATGGTTTGATTCCTGGTCGGGGCACAGGCCTGGATGGCAGGCTCCATCCCCAGGGTGGGGCTGCAGGAGGCAGCCAATCAGTGATTCTCTCTCTCTCCCTCTCTTTTCCTCTCTGAAATCGATAAAAACATAAAAACAGAGTTCTGTTTAATTCTGTTTTGCCTTTCTTTAAAAACAGAGTTCCCTAGCACTCTGACATTGTGCTGGTGGCTTTAGGCATTCTCTCCTGCAGATGTTTGGGTTGCGAGTGTGGTGATGGGGCTTAGTCAGTCCGCATTTACCGGTGGATTTGGGCACCACTCACTCTATGAAACTGGTCTCAGAGGAAGAAGCACATCAGTGCCTCTTGCGAGGGGTTTGAGATGAGCCTGGGTCCCGGCACAGGGACCTCTAGGTCCAGGGAAGTGCATTGTGTGTCGGCGGGTGGATAAAAAGCTTTTTCATCTCACGTAGCTGCCAGTATCCATCCTAAATGGCCATTGTCATGTTGTCCTAAATTGTTTCTACTGACGCGTCAAGGGGTATTACGTAATACGATCCTCCAGTTTTTTCTCCTTTTTCATGATGGGACCATCATCACCTCCTTACTGAGTGCTTTCTGGGTGGGGGCTTCTAAGTGGTGGTCTTTAGAAATGGATAATATAATTGCGTCGGCATATTTCAGAGTTAATTTAGAAATGAAACATCTAGTTTTCCTCATTTCAGTGTTGGTTATGCATGTCTTATTTTTGGTGTCAGGTTTCAGGGTTACATGTGTTGGTGGAAGTTTATAGATTAAGATGTCTCTAGAATAAAATCTCTTACCTTCTCATGTTTTTCTCTCTCCCCCTCCACACCCCCTCAGGTCAAAGTGTGGAGAACGAGATGAATTATCTCCGAAGAGAATTAAAGTGGAGGTATGATTATGTTATTTTCTTTCCTTATGTTAATAATGTTTGCTTCAGTAGTTCAAAGTAAAAAAAAAAGGATGGTCTCATAAACTAGTGAAAAATATGAAAAACAGTATCTTAAAAGCAATGTATAATTTTTTTGCTTTGTCGTATCTGTGGTCATTTGAACTAGGACCCTAAGGACGTTCTGTGAAGGAAGCAGCAATGATAAGGCTGATGTCCAGTTGGTTTGTCAAAGGTTGATTTGTAAATAGGTATTTTTTACAGATTTTCTCAAGTCTACGGGTTCAACTATTCCTTTTTTTAATCTCATTTACAACATAAGTCACCTTATGAAGTCTTTTTAAAGGAGCTAAGATTTCATTTCTTTAACTATGGAGGGAAATGACAAGTTAGTAGGTGCCAATTATGGAGACTTGACTGTAAGTCAGGCCTCTTTTCGGGGACCTGTTTGAGGCTGTCCTTCTGATTTCAGACCTGCCGGCGGAAAGGGGGAGGTTAGCAAGCAGAAGGTGCCTCTCTCAGAGCTCGCAGACTCCCAGATGCCTCAGCGCGCTTGTTCCTTAATTTGGGTCGAAGGCCCTAGTTCCCCCGGCCCTGGTTTCACTTTCCCTGGTTCCCGTTACCTGTGGCCTCCGTTTCCCGCGGCCAGCTGCTGTCGGGAATATTAAGTGGGAAATCCCAGGAATAACAATTCCCAGGTGTTAACTCCTGCACCGTTCTGTCAGGGGGATGAGGGGTCTCCTCCTCCTGCTGAGAGGTGAAACGTCCCTCTGTGCGGGGTACCCCTGCCGGGTACTCTCTCTGCCCGTCAGTCACGTGGCCGCGAGGCGGTACTTCTGCCCAAGGAGCCCCGCTTGGACTCCATAGTGAATGCTGAGTGCAGGGGTAGCCAGGTTGGCAGCTCAGACCCGCCGGGGAGAAGCAGTAAGAGGCTTCCCTTAGTGAAAAGGCGAAAGTTCTCAACCTCATAGGAAAGGAAAGAAAGCACATGCTGGTGTTGCTGAGCTCTACAGTAAGAACAAACGGTTTTACCTGTGAAACTGTGGGCAGGAAAAGGAAATGTGTGTTAATCTTGCTGTCGTACCTTAAGCGGCAAACGTTACGGCCACGGTGCGAGGTAAGAGGTTAGAGAAGATGGAAAAGGCGTTGAACTTGCGGGTGGACGGCATGCGCAGAAATGTGTTTCCGTCCATGGCAGTGTGTTGCACCGGAAAGCACCGGTGAGGACAGTTGGGGGGGACCCAGGCCTGCAGGGGAGCACAGTTGGCAGGGGACCAGGCCTGCAGGGGAGGGCAGTTGTGGGCCATCAGGCCAGGCCGAGGGACCCCACTGGTACACAAATTTGTGCACCAGGCCTCTAGTTACACCATATGTGCATGTAGGTGTACACACATATGTACAACACACACACGCAATGAAGAGATACTGATATCCTACAATACATGAGTGCTTTTAAAAAAAACTAAGTAGGAAAAAAAAACAAGACAGCCCTCACCAGTTTGGTTCAATGGATAGAGCGCCGGGGCACTTGCAGACTAAAGGGTCCTGGGTTCAAAACGGATGGTTGGACATCCCTCTCACAATCCAGGATTGCTGGCTCCTAACTGCTCACCTGCCCTCCTGATTGCCCCTAACCATTCTGCCTGCCAGCCTGATCACCCCCTAACCACTCCCCTCCCAGCCTGATCGATGCCTAACAGCTCCCTGGCCTGCCCAATTGCCCCTAACTGCCCTCCCCTGCCAGCCTGGTCACCCCTAACTGCCTTCCCTGCTGGCCTGATCACCCACAACTGCCCTCCTCTTCCAGCCTGGTCACCCCTACTGCCCTCTCTGCTGACCTGATGGCCCACAAATGCCCTCCCCTGCAGGCCTGGTCCCCCC
>PVJN01024392.1:0-31168 GCA_004026805.1 Lasiurus borealis | reverse complement strand
ATGCTGTCTTAGCTGGCCTTCCTAAAAGCTGAGAGTAAGATAAGCCAACTCAGGGCGCACACGTGGGTTGCAGGTTTGATCCCTAGTCGAGGAGCCTACAGAAGGGTTGATGTTTCTCTCTCCATTCCTCTCTCTCAGCATGTCCTTAGGTGAGGAATAAAAAATAAAATAAAATAAAATCTAGAGGTTCCATTTCTGGAAGAAGCATGGTAATGATCTAGTCCCAAATCTGCCCACTTCTCCTAAAAATTACATAGAGCAACAAAGAGAATAAATACCCACACCAGACCCAAACACCCGTATATACAGCCTACATCTTTATCAAAACTAGAGAACTGAGAAAATCCACAACTTCTAAATTATGTGAAAGTGAAGCTCCAAACACTACAAACCAAGAAACCACAATGGTAAGACAAAAGCAGGATAAATTATTCAAATGTAAAAAATAAAATCTTGCAGGTACTAGAATAAAACATGGGTGAATATTTTAACTTTCTAACTACAGCTTCAAATCCCAAAGTCATAATAAAATAACTGGAAAATTCAACTTCTAAAAACAAAAACACAGCTGCATAGCAAAAACACCAGAAGCAGAATAAAGAAGACTTTGTAACTAATATCAGAGAAAATGGATTGATCTTCCTCTACTTTTAAGTTGTTTGTTGTTGTTGTTGTTGTTGTTGTTTTAGTTGATTTCAGAGAAAGAAAGGGAGAGAGAATCATTGATTGGTTGCATCATGCATACCCCCTACTGAGGATAGAACCTGCAACCCACACATTTGCCCTGACCAGGAATCAAACCCTAACCTTCTGGTTCATGGGTCAATGCTCAACCACAGAGCCATACTTACCATACCCTCTCCCCCCACTTTTTAAAGAACTCTTAGAAATTGAGAAAAGAAATAAAGAGACAAATAATGCAAAAGACAAATAAATAATACAAAAGTTACTTCACAAGGAATAAAAGACCCTTAAGTGTTTAAAGGGATGGTCAGCTTGCTCAGAATACAGCTTATCTACATGGAAATGCCAGTTTTCACCTATCAGATTGGCAAACACTCAGAACTTTAACAAGAGAGGATGTTATTAATGTTCACATAGCTTCTTTACACACTTGCCTTGCTGGTGGGAATGCAAAATGATAGCATTCCATGGAGGGGACTCCAACCATACCTACTAACTTTCTACCACAGATGCATTTACCCACTGATCCAGCAATCTCACTTCTGGCAATAAAACCCCATCTGTCCATAGACCTGCATATATGCAAAGTTATCCACTGCAGTAGTATTGTAACAATATGAAAACAACTCAAATATCCATCAATAAAGGGCTAGTTATAAAATGGAGCAGCCACACAACAGAACACTCTATAACTACTTAAAAAAAAAAAAAGGGGGTCCAGCTGGCATGGCTTGGTGGTTGAGTGTAGACCTATGCACAAGGGGGTCATGGTTCGATTCCTGGTCAGGACACATGCCCAGTTTGCAGGCTTGATTCCAGTGTGGGGTGTGCGAGAGGCAGCCAATTGATCAGTGATTCTCTCTGATCATTGATGTTTCTGTATCTCCCATTCCATTCCTCTCTAAAATCAATAGAAATATATTTAAAAATAAAAAAGGGAAAATATCTCCAAGTGTATATACATATGGAACTATCTTTAAACTGAAAGTTTTTTAAACAGCAGAATAAGCTCTAGCTGGTTTGGCTCAGTGGATAGAGCGTCAGCCTGTGGACTAAAGGGTCCCAGGTTCGATTCCAGCCAAGGGCACATGCCAGGGTTGTAGGCTCAATCCCGCCTTCCCCAGTAGGGGACGTGCAAAAGACAGCCAATCGGTGATTCTCTCTTTCCCTTCCTTTCTGAAATCAATAAAAAAATATGTTAAAAAAAAAAAGGCAGAATAAAAAATAACCCTGGCCAGTGCGGCTCACTCGATAGAAATGTCATCCGTACACCAAATGGTCCCGAGTTTAATTCCCAGTCAGGGCACATAACAGGGCACATAGGTTGACCACAGACCAGGCACATGCAAGAGGCAAGCAATTGATGTATTTCTTTCTCTGTCTCCCTCCTTCCCCTCTCTTTCAAAATCACTGAAAACGTCCCTTGGGTAGAGGATTATTTTTAAAGACAAGATAGTATCCTGACTTTTTTGTACATATTCATTCATTAAGACTTATATAATTTTAAAAAATTGAAATAAATTAAGATATTCAGATAGCTTTTAAAAGTATCATTAATTGTTGAATAGATTATAGTTACATGCTTCAAGTTAAAACTACAAATTAAGTATTCAGAGAAATCTTACTCCTACCCCTGCCTCCTGCCACACTATACCTCTTTAGGAAACCAATTTTAGAGGTTTCTTTTTCCTCTTAATGTATTTTTATTAGACTTGGTGATAGAGCAGACAAACCTCTTCTTTTAGAAGAGCAATGATTGAAGATTTTTTTTGCCTTTTTCTAGACCAGTGGTTCTCAACCTTCCTAATGCCGCAATCCTTTAATACAGTTCTTTATGTTGTGGTGATCCCCAACCATAAAATTATTTTTGTCGCTACTTCATAACTGTAATTTGCTACTGTTATGAATCTTAATGTAAATATCTGTTTTCTGTTGGTCTTAGGAGACCCTGCTAGCTGTTCTTGACCCACAGGTTGAGAACCGCTGTTCTAGACCTATTATTGCCTCTCTTACTTAAAATCATTGAATATTTCTAATTTAATGTTTTTCTACATATTTTCACAAGAATATGAAAATCATTATCAAGAGATAACCACTGCCGGGCCAGTGCGGCAAAGTGGTTGAGTGTCAATCCATGAACCAAGAGGTCAACTGGTTCAATTCCTGTTAGGGCACATGCCTGGGTTTTGGGCTCACTCCCCAGTAGGAGGCATGCAGGAGGCAGCCAATCAACATTTCTCTCTCTTTCTCCCTCTCCCTTCCTCTCTTTAAAAGCAATAAAAACATATTTAAAACACACACACACACACACACACAATTACTGTTGCCCTGGCCAGGTGATTCGGATGGTTAGAGCATCATCCCAATACACCAAGGATGAGGGCTTAATCCCTCGTCAGGGCACATACAAGCAATCAATGAATGCATTAATAAGGGGGACAACAAGCCAATGCTTCTCTCTCTCCCCCTTTCTCTCTAACATTAGTAAATAAATAAAAAATAAAAAGATATCCACTATTGAGAGGACTCTGGAAAATGGCAAGCATAGGAAGCACCAGTAACCTATCTCCCAACCTAAACTACAGTTGCATCGGCAGAATCTATCTGATATGACTATTTTAGAGGAAGCAGTCCTATGGGATTGAGCCGTTAGCCTGTGGGATCTGATGCTAACTCCGAGTAAGTAGTAACAGAACTGAACTGAATTGAATTGTAGGACTCCCAGCGGATGTTCACAGAGAATTCAAGAACTGGTTAGTGTGGGGAAACTCTCCCTACATCTAGTCACTGAAGTGCTACAAATGTGAGTGTTGAGTAATGAGAAAAACAGAGGAGAGATTTTTCCTTTATAGAATCTAATCATCATTTCTTCAGTCCTGAACAAAACGGAAAGAACCTGGGTCCCAGGCCCCCAAAATCACTAGTTTTATTAAGACTAACAAATCAAACTGAATCCAAAAGGTAGAATTCCAGATCTATAGAGAGGTATTCATTTGAGTGCTACAACCTATAAAAAGCATTTTACCTTCATTATAGGGCACTGGATTGCCAATCTTTGCTCCAACTGCTTCCGCTGATTTCAAAACCTCTAACTCCATCAAAATAACTACTCTCCTGCAAAAGCAAAGAAAGAGAAACAAGTTGGGAAAAATAAATTCAGAAGCCCTTCACATGACATGCTGCTTAAAAAGCTTTCTCCCAATAATCATTTTGATAAAAACTATTTCCCTTTGTCAGCTGGTTTTCATTACTGGATAAGTTGAGAAATATATGATAGCAATTCCTATATAAATATTTCCCTAATCTTTCACTGCATCATTATCAAGGCTTTTTATGATCCCAGGGTTTTCATTTCTCATCTAGTCCCTTAATTAAAATGCAGTGTCCTTATGATGTGCCGTATCTTCAAGGAGCAAATGATGTAAGAATTTAGATTGATAAGCACAGGAATATGTGGCAAACAGGCGATTATCTATTTTTAGAAATATAACACTTATCTAAACAATTACCTTTCCCGGTGAAAACCAATATGACTGTAGATTTCTTTTTAAGAAATTATTATATAAGAATATATAGTTCTTTGACCAATTTTTAATTCTTTTCTAAAAACATATATTTTATTTATTTTTTTACAGAGAGGAAGGGAGACAGATAGAGAGTTAGAAACATCGATGAGAGAGAGACATTTATCAACCAAGGTACATGCCCTTGACAGGAATTGAACCTGGGACACTTGAGTCTGCAGGCCAATGCTCTATCCACCGGTTGGGGTGACCTTTTTTTTTTTTTTAATATATTTTATTGATTTTTTACAGAGAGGAAGGGAGAGGGACAGAGAGTTAGAAACATGGAGAGACATCGATTAGCTGCCTCCTGCACGCCCCCTACTGGGAATGCGCCCGCAACCAAGGTACATGCCCTTGACTAAAAATGAACCTGGGACCTTTCAGTCTGCAGACCCACGCTCTATCCACTGAGCCAAACCGGTTTCGGCAGGGGCAACCTATTTTTAATTCTGATTAAAACCCATCAATAACTTCCCTAGGGCCACAAGCCAAAAAAACCCTTTCATGTTGGCCTTCAGGCTCTGTATGGTCTGGCCTTGCTAATATTCTCCAACTCATCTCACACTAGTTCCCCAAGGATCCCTGCTCTGTAGGCACACTGTTTTCTTTCAGCTTCTGATCTATGCTATGCTCTCTCCTGCCACAGGCCTCTGTATATGACCTCTGATGGGGTGGCCTTCACTTATTCTGCCTCATCTAATACACATTTTTTGGGCTTTCATCTCATAACACTTCTTCAAGATACACTTCCCTAAAAGTTAGTTTAGATTAGGTTTCTGTTATCCTCTTTTCTATAGCCATGATTGCTTTCCTTCAGCTCACCTCTATGGGGCTTAATTAACATAAACCAACATAAAATTATTACTCTGCTAAAGGCCCAGTGCACTGGGGGGGGGGGGGGGGTCCCCTCAGCCTGGCCTGTACCCTCTTGCATTCTGTGGGGAGTGGGCCTAAGCCGTAGTCTGGCCTCCCTCTAAAGGAGGCAACTGGCAGACCAATAAGAGGACGGTGCTGGCCAGTCCCACCCCTGACCTACCCTCCGCCACCATCGTCTCCCATCCCCAATCGTCATCCCCTCCCTCTGTCTGCTGGCAAGTACCTTGGCTGGCCTGGTGCCGCTTGCTTGCCGGCCCCACCCTCCACTGCAGACCAGTTATTCCCCCGTTCGGGTGGTTTGCATATTACATTTTCATTATATAGGATAGTATATATGTTCATTATCAGTTGTTCATATGGAAAATAATACAA
Organism: Lasiurus borealis; assembly: GCA_004026805.1. Taxonomy (NCBI): domain Eukaryota; kingdom Metazoa; phylum Chordata; class Mammalia; order Chiroptera; family Vespertilionidae; genus Lasiurus; species Lasiurus borealis. The sequence continues at coordinate 25,670 of PVJN01024392.1, read as the reverse complement.
TAATTAATGATGACATAAGAATAAACTGTTTTGCCTTCATAAACCTACTTTTGCCCACCCCTGTATACATAACTGCATATTCATGATTTGATCATTTATTTCTCCTACTAGACTATACTTTTGATGAGGGAAGGTATCCTCTCGTGCTTAATGCACAACTGGCCCACAGTTGTTGCTCTATACAAACTTGTAAGAATATCATGATCATATCCGTATTTTAAAGAAAATATAACATGAAAAAGGAATTTTAGGGAAACACAAATGGAGGCAGAGAGACCAACAGAAAATGATAGTGGCAACACAGATAAAAACCTTTAAAAGGTGGATGGATTGGAGCAATATTTAAAGGAGCTATAAACCCAATTTCACCATATTGCATCCCTTAAATGATCTGATGGCCATTATCTTGAATTTTTACATATAAATTATCAGTTTGTACTATTTTTTGTCAGGTTTTCATATCAAGGTGAGATTATTTCAATAAAATAGGTTTAAAACTATTCCTGAAAATCAGATAGATTCTCTATAAAAACTATCAGATAGATATTTAGTGATGGATGTTTCCCTCCAAAATTATACAAATTAATTCCTAAGAGAAAAAAAAAAAAGGAAGGCTTATCAATCATTTATCATTACCTTAATACTAAAACCTTAAAACACACCCAAAAAAAACCCCCAAAATGTGTTTTATAATATAAATACATCCTAAACAAAATGTTAGCAAGATGAATCCAGCAGCATATAACAAACACATACCAATCCAAATGTACAGAAAACACAGATAAAAACACATTACAACTTTACAGGAATATAACCAGCAACACCCAGACAATGAGAAACTGCATGAGGTAAAGAACAAATTATATTGCTCTGGCAGGTGTGACTCAGTGGTGGGGGCGTTGGTCTGCACACAGAAGGGTCATGGGTTTGATTTCCAGTCAAGGGCACATACCTAGGTTGCAGGTTTCATCCCAGTCGGGGCATGTGTAGGAACCAACCCATCGATATGTCTCCATCACATTGATGTTTCTCCCCTCTACCTTCCCTTCTAATCTCTCTTAAAAACAAAAAACAAAACAAAAACAAAGGGGAAAATATCCTCTGGTGAGGATTAACAAAAACAAAACAAACAAAAAGAATGAATTGCCTGGTTTCTTTAACAACTAAAACATTAAGGGGGGAAAATTTTATGGAGGAGGAACCTACAGATTCAGACTTAAAAGAACTATCATCCTACTGTAGCATGAACTTTACTTTGGATCCCAATTCAGATAAATTATTTATACAAACACAGACATAAATACTTGTTTCTAGTTGTTTCTCTCTTTCTCCCCGCTCCCTCCCTCCCTCCCACCCTCTCTAAAAAGCAATGGAAAAAATATCCTTGGGTGAGGATTAACAATAGCAACAAAAAAGTGTTCTTGTCTTTCAAAGATATATACTAAGATATTTATGGATGAAATAATATATGTAAAATTTGTTTCAAAATTATAAAGGAGAATAAATATGGAAGGGACAAAACTAGATTGAATATCAGGTGATATAATTTGAAGCTATATGATGGAACATATGGGTATTCATATACTACATTCTTTTTATTAAATATGTTTTTATTAATTTTAGAAGGAGAGGAAGGAAAAGGGGGAGAAAGAAACATCTTAGGCTGCCTCCTGCATGTCCTTTACACAGGATCAAGCCCAAAACCTGGGCATGTGCCCCAACCAGGTATCAAATTGGTGACCTCTCGGTGCATGTGACTACACTCAATAAACTGAGCCACACTGGCCAGGGTTTCATATATTACACTAAAGGCCCAGTGCATGAAGTAAGCGCATGGGTGCAGTCCCTAGGCCTGGCTGGAGATAGAAGCGCGAGCATCTGGTGTGGAATGGCAGGTCCCAGCGAACCTCTGGGCCCTTGGCAGCAGCTGGGGCCCTGGGCCCCCGCACAGCCCCCTCCGCAGGCAGAAATGCAATGACACAGGCTGGACACCACCAAGGCGCAGCGTGGGCCTCTGGGCGGCCCAGCGGCACTGCATGGAAGCTGGGCAGGCAGTGCGCGCTCTCCCAGCAGGCCTTGCAGACCCACTCCTGCACAACCCACGGGGAGCCCAACTGGCCCTGTGGCTCCAGCCCCTGGGGTCCTGGCAGCTGTGCTTGGCTCACCTGAAAGAGGTTGTGTGGGGGTGGGGCAGGCTCCTCATGGGCGCCCGGCACCTGAGTATGGGGACTTTCCTGACATCCCAGGAGGTTAACAGGGGGAGTGAGAGCGAGCTTGGCAGACGCCAGGCATTCTCACCGCACCTCTGTCCCCGTCACCCCCACTCCCAGGTAGCCAGCAAGAGGTCACAGCTCCCTCCCCCAGCCCAAGCCGCCACCCACCCCCAGTTCCCAGTCCCAGCCGGGACCTGATCGGGAGATCATGGCCTACAGGCTGCTGGTTGGTCTGCAGGACAATCAGTCAGGTCTGGGCCCTCCAGTGGGGTCCCTCAGCGCCTGGGAGTTGGGCAGCGGGCTCCCCCACTTCTGCTGCTGGTTAATCTCTGTGCGGTAATCATCGGGCGATTGTGCCCCCACTCACATCTGCTTTGGCCTGGCGCTGCCTGCTCACCTGCTCCACCATCCCACCACAGTCCCACTCTCACCGGGGCCCATTGGGACTGGCACCCATCCACTGCCACCCGCTGTTAGTGTGGCATCACCAACGCCCATGTTCTGTGCTGCCCCTTGGTAGTCAGTGCATGTCACAGCGAGCAGTCGAATTCCCAGTCAAGTAATTTGCATATTGGGCTTTTATTATATAGGAGGATATAGGATTCCTGAATAAAAAATCTATCCAAAACTATATAAATTTAATGCAATTCTTTACATTCCAACATGACTTTTGTCCTTTCTGACTATATAAGGAAGGATAAACACAGAACTGCCAACAAAATCTGGGCAAGGAGAGTAATGGAAGACATCACCTGCAAGTTATTAAAATATTCTACAGATGACACTTTAACTGAAAACAGTATGGCACATGTTACCATCTGTGTTTGTGAGGATGTGGAGAAAATGGAACCCTCATACATTGCTAGTGTGAATGCAAAACGGAATAGCCACTTTGGAAAATAGTCTAGTAGTTCCTCAAAAAAACTAATCATAGCCCCTGGCAAGTGTGGCTCAGGTGGTTGAGCATTATCCCATGTACCAGGACACCACCAGTTCAATCCTGTCAGGGCATATGCCTAGGTTGCAGGTTCAACCCAGGAGGGGGAATGCAGGCAACACCCAATGGATGCTTCTCTCTCCTCTCTCTAAAATCAATTAAAACATATTTTTAAAAAAATTAATCATTTAGCCGAAACTGGTTTGGCTCATTGGATAGAGCATCGACCTGCGGACTAAAAGGTCGCAGGTTCGATTCCCGTCAAGGGCATATACACTGATGCAGGCATGTCCCCAGCGGGGGGCATGCAGAAGGCAGCTGATCAATGTTTCTCTCTCATCAATGTTTCCAGCTCTCTAATCCTCTCCCTCCCTCTCTGTGGAAAATCAATAAAATATATATATTTTAAAATTAATCATTTGAAACATAATTCTACTCCTAGATAAACAGAAATTAAAACACATCTACACAAAAACTTGTATTCAAATGTCTATATTATCCTATCTAATAAGAGTAATATGCAAATTGACTGCACCTCCACTACACTCACAAGCTACGCCCACCAGCCGATCAGTGTATGCAAATTAACCCGACCAAGATGGCAGTTTAATTTGCATATCCTGGTGCAGAGTGAAAACTGAAGTCAGCGTAGAAGGAAGCCAAGTGCTGCAAAAGGGAGGGAAGCTGCAAGAAGCAAGTGGGGCAGTAGAGAAGGGAGGGAAGCAGTCGGGGCGGGGGAGAAAGAAGGGAAACAGGAGGGCAGGGGAGAAGGGAGAGAAACAGGCAGGGCTGCTGAGAAGGGAGGGAAGCTAGTGGGGCAGCAGAGACCACAGCAGGAAGCCCTATTGCAGGAATCTTCCTGCAATAGGCCTCTAGTTATTCATAATAACAGAGACGTGGAAAACAACTGAATGTCCAAACAAATACATAAACAAAATGTGACATGGAATATTATACAATGGAATATTATTTGGCAGTAAAAGGAATGAAGTACATTCTACAACATGGATTGACTTGAAAACATTATGCTGAGTAGAGGCTACTCACAAGGGACCACATATTATATGATTTCATTTATATGAAATATCCAGAATAAATCTATAGAGACAGAAAGATTTGTGGTTGTTGATGGCTGGGAAGGATGGTGAGTTTGGGAATGATGGTTAAAGGGTTCAGGGTTTATTTGGAGGGGTGATAATCTAAAATTAACTGTGATAATGGCTGTACAAGTGAATGTACTAAAAGCCATTTTACACTTTAAACTGATGAATTGTATGATATGTGAATTATATCTCATTAAAGCTATTACCACCCTAGCCAGTTTGGCTCAGAGGAAAGAGCATTGGCCCACAGACTGAGGGTCCTGGGTTCAGTTCCAGTCCAGGGCACATGCCTGGATTGAAGGTTCGATCCCCAGTAGGGAGCATATAGGAGGCAGCCGATCAATGATTCTCTCTCATCATTGATGTTTCTATCTCTCTCTCCTTTCTCTTCCTCTCTGAAATCAATAAAAATATATTTTAAAAAAGAAAAATGTCATTGGTTGACTTAGAAAAAAAAAAAAGGAAAAAAAGAACATATAACCTCCATGGCACTGACACAGAATCAACAAACAGATCAATGGAAAAAAATGGTAAACTCAGAATAAGTTAAATAAGTGAAATACCAGTCTCTCTGTATCTACTTTTGCCACCAACCACAAATTCTCCACAGAGCTATCAGAATAACCTTTTGGAAACTTTTTAAACTTAAGTCAGATCATACCACTGCTACCCTTCTCAATACCCCAGGGCTTCCCATCACACTTAGAATAAAACCTAAACTCTTTACTAGGGTCTATAGGCCCTTCAAGATATGGAATATTCATTTAGAAAAAAAATTAAGCTAATTCCTCCTTCATATCCTAGGTAAAAATAAGTCTCAGATGAAGTATTTAATTCCATGTCACAAGATACCATAAAGAGACTATAATAAAGTAGGATAAAGTATCGAAACCACTAACAAAAAATTAATCAGCATCACAGGTTTAAAAAGAGTTCCTCCCCCCCACACAAAAAACATGAACAAAGTATATAATAAAATGCTAACCAGAGAAGAACTACAAATAGTCAATAAATACATCAAAAGATACTTGATCTCATCAATAAAAATTTAAATTTTAAAAATGATTAGCAATATTTTTAAAACTTAAAAATATCTAATATATTGACAGGGTTAAAGAGAAACTGGCATTCACTTTTTTAAATAAAAATTTTAAAGATATCATACCAGCCCTACCCAGTTTGGCTCAGTGGATAGAGTGTCAGCCTGTGGACTGAAGAGTCCCAGGTTCGATTCAGGTCAAGGGCACATGCCTGGGTTGCAGGGAGCATACAGGAGGCAGCCAATCAATGATTCTCTCTCATCATTGATGTTTTTCTCTCTCCCTCCCTCTTCCTTCTCTCTGAAATCAATTTAAAAAAAAATTAAAAAATGAAGATATCATACCATAAAATTCACCTTTAAAGTATAATTCAATCGTTTTCAGTATATTCAGAGTTGCATAAGCATCAACAGTACCTTCACCCCCAAAAGAAACCCTGTGGCAGTCACACTCCATCTCCCGCCCTTGGGTACCACTAATCTAACTTTTGTATCTATGGATGTGCCAATTCAGAAATAGAAACATGTACACAACATTATGAGTATGTTAATTGGTGTACTCTCTACAACAGATGTTCTTTGGCCCCACAATACTAATTCCCAGTACAATCTACTCAGAAATAATAGCACGAGCATGTAATATACAAGGATGATTGTTAAAGCTCTTCCTGGAATAAACCTAAATGATCATCAAAAAGGTAAGGAGTAAGAGTAAAACATGATGTACACAGACAGGCTCCCAGCACAGGTAGAAGAGAATACAAGGCATGCCACCAAGCTGAGGTAAGTGGAATAAGGCAAAGCCCATGGGAATGGAATTCTATCCCTGACTGGAGAGAATGAATGAAGTCTGAGTTTTTGTACTCAACCCCAGCAAAGCTCTCCATCCTCTCCTACAACCTAGAGGACAGAGAAGTGGATAGAAAGCATACTCAAGCACTCAAACGTAGCCTGGAGTGGAAGATAAGAGGTCCCAAGTGGGAAGGTTGGCAAGGAGCTATGTCTACCCCAGACAAGTCAGAGAAAATATGAAGTCTGCGCAGAATTGTCCATGTTAAGCATAAACAAGATGAAAAGAAATGATATAGCAACAATGCAACACACCACACTCTATGAAAATTAAAGGAAGAGAGGAAGCAGAGACAAAGAATCCAATCTAGAATATAGGCCAACAACAGGAATAATACTTCTCAAGAGTGGTTTGCAAAATAAAGACGAAAATGTCAATAAAATAAGTCAAAAGATGAGATGAAACAAAAGATTGAGAAAAAAAGTGGAGCTTGAAAAGCTAAGGAAAAAAACTAAGAACAAAAGAGATGCCATTCTATAGATAATATTTAAATTATAAACTTCAAGGAACCGAAGAAAGCTAAAAACTGAAAATCTTGAGGTTATCGAATGCATGCAGCAGGAAAAAAAAGTTATCCACAACATAAATAAAAACTGGAACTCAAATAAAATAAAAATTAAGGGATAACACACAGAAAAATTTCTTCAAAAAGAAAGAAATGAACCTACAGACTAAAAGGGCATATCGTGTACCAGGGGAAAAATAAGAACAATTGGCAGAGACACAGATTGGTTAATTTATTGAGCTGGAAACAATAAAGAATTCTTTCAGTTACTACTGAATACAGAACCCACTAAGGTTTCATCAACTGTCTCAATGATATTCTTAAAAGCAAAAGGATCCATTCTGGGATCACTTGTTATATTTAACTATAATCTCTTTAGATTCCTTCAACCCAAAATAGCTTCAGTCTTTTTTTTATTTTCATTCTTAAGATTGTAAAGATCAGAGGCCAGTTATTTTTGCAGAATGTCCCTCAATTTAACTAAGGCTTCTTCAAGATTAGATACAGATTATGCATCTTTGACAAGAATATAATAGCAGTGAAGATGTGTTTTTTTCATTGCATCCTATCAGGTAATACACGATTCCTACCTCATTGTCCGGTCACTGGTCATGTTAACATTAATCATTGGAATAGGATGCTGCCTTGCCACGTTTCCTTTTACAATTCATAATTATGTGTGGGGAGGTACTTTAACCCTATATAACTTGCTCCTCATCAAATTTCCACCCATTGTTTCAGCCCTGATTGGGTATTTCAGTTTGTTAGAGCAGTGGTCGGCAAACTCATTAGTCAACAGAGCAGCAAACCGCAGCTTGTGAGCCGCATGTGGCTTGAGAGCCACAGTTTGCCAACCACTGGGTTAGAGCATCGTCCCAATACAAGAAGGTTTTGGGTTTGATCCCCGGTCAGGGCACATACAAGAATCAATCAATCAATGTAAAAGTAGAACAGCAAATCGATGTTTCTCTCTGTAAAATCAATGAAAAGAAACACACTTTTGCCTGGCTGAGAGTGGCTCTGTGGTTACACGTTGACCTATGAAACAGGAAATCACAGTTTGATTCCTGAACATGCCTGGGTTGTGGGCTCAATCCCGTGTTGGGCATGCAAGAGTCAGCCGATCAATGAGTCTCTCTCATCACTGATGTTTCTATCTATCCTTCTCCTTTCCTCTCCGAAATTTAAAAAAAAAAAAAAAAACAACACAAAAAAACAAAAAAAACGAAACAAAACAAAGCACACGTTCACTTATTGTTTCAGCGTCTGTGGTAGGCTGAATGATGCACCGCCCAAAAGACAGCTAGCCATCCCTTGATCCCTGAAGCTTGTGATTGTCAACTTATAAGGCAGAGAAAAGACCTTGCAAGTATTAAGTTAAGGATTGACATGGTGAGATTATCTGGGATCATCTGATGAACCCTAAAGTGATCACATGTAACCTTATAAGAGGGAGGCAGAAGCACGTTTAACACAGACAGAAGAGAAGGCAATGTAATCTGGGAAGCTGAGAACGGAGTGATGCAGCCCTACGCCAATGCTAGCAACCATTGGGAACGGAAGGGGCGAAGAATGGATTCTCCCACAGGACTTCCAGAGAGCGTGTGGCCCTGTCGGCATGGTGATTTCAGCTCAGTAAAACGATTCAACTTCTGACTTCCAGGAAAAATAAATTTCTGTTGTTTTAAACCTCCAAGCTTGTGGTAATTTGCCACAGCAACCACAGGAAGCTTATACAGCACCTACTGCTGTTCTCTGAATTATTACTATGATGGTCGCCAAACTACGATATTCTAATTCCATTATTCCTCTTACATTTGTTAAATGGCCTTGTTGTAAGAAAAAGCTTTCTATTTCGGCCATATATTCATTTATTCAGTATGGGTTTAGAAATTCCTTCCTATTTGATTCAATAGGGTGCAATCTATTACTATACTTATTTTGATTTTTTTTTTTTAAATTGTCCTAGATTTGGCAAGTGGTAAGACCCTGCAAGCTAGTTTCTCTGTCCTTTTGATGGCCCCATCTTGCTTACTTTCTGGCACAATAAGACATTTCAGGCTCATCTTGTAATTTCCAAGCCTGTAATAGGACACCCTCCTAGAAGCCCTGATTCTGTTTGTATAAAATGACATTCAGAAATCAAGATCTGAGTGCTAAGTGGGTTCTTAGCTAAGGGGGTATTGCTGTTCCAAAACCTCTCAACAGAGAGAGATCTAGAAATACACATAGACTATATACATATATGTATAATTCAAACATGCAAAATAAACATTATAACTTTCTGTATTTATCAATATACAGTGGAACCTCAAGATTCAATTCATTTCTCAAGTTTAATTCATTCCAGAAGGCTATTCAAGAAACAATTTGTTCAAAAACAGAATTATTTTTTCCCATTAGAAATAATGTAAATTGAATTCATTCATTCCAGATCCCAAATAATTCCATTTTAACCTTCCTTATATATCATACATGTGTAATGCACTGTTTTATCTATAAACAAACACTTTTCTTAAATTTATCAAACCACCACAACTGGCCTTAAACTAGTCACTTTCAGGACTGGTTATAGGGGTGTCTTTTAGGAAGTCAGCACACGGCATCTTTGCTTTTTCACTTATGCTGTTACCAGCTAACTGCTTTTCCATAATCCAACAAATTTCCTACCTTTTGTGATCACTGCCTGTGACCATTGTTTCTTTCACACCTTAGCAACATTAGCATTCTTGATGGCCTCTTTGTTTTAAAATTCAAAACAAACATAGAAAAATATTCATGGAACAATTTATTGAGTTGTTAGGAAGGCAAAGTATAGCTGTAAACTGGCCTATTTTCTCCTTTGTGACCTGGAAGACGGTTTTTGTCACGGGCATGAAAAGGTTAAGTGAAAACAGACATCCTCCCAACCCCCATCCCCTGGAAATAAAGGCCAGAGGTCAGAATTGTTCAAGATAGAAGAATAGAGGTTTGACATATACTGAAAACCTCGGTCTTATCAATACCTCCAATTTCAATTCAACATCACAGATTTTTCTCCCTTGATTGGCTTCTATTGTCCATAATATATTTATTAGATCAATTTCCCCCATACATACCCAATCTCTTGTCACCACCCCCACTACTGCATGCACAGACACTACCTTCCTCACAATGTCTGTGTTCTCATCTGTGGCTCGAGGGCACCTCCACCCCATTAAAAACAAGCGCTCTTCTCTCCCCATTTGGATTCTATCATCTCTAGCTGAGCTGTCTGTCACCACCTGCAGACACCATCCTTATCCTGCTCGGACTCCCTCCTCACCCCACTCAGGCTCAACAACCTGCTGCTGTTCCTCTGCTCCCACATCCTCAAATGTCTCTTCTCTGGTTCAGGACTCAGCGGTGACTCAGACTCTTCCTCACTCTACTCAGGCTCTGACAACCCATACTGGGCTGCAGCCACCCTCTCTCCATGTTATTACCTGCTCATGCTCCAACGTCCTGTGCCAGCCCACAAGACCCCTCCTCCCTCTGTGCTCTGACACCTGGTTCCAGGCCACCACCACCAACCCTCCCCCTGTACACATCTACCTGCCTGACCCCACCTAATGGCTTTTGGACTGAATTATTCAGAAAGAGAGCAAGAACAATACAGTCATGCGTGGCTTATCCAAGGGGAATGTGCTGAGACATGCACTGATAGGTCATTTCAATCTTGTGCCAACATCATAGCATGCACTTACATAAACCTAGATTGTGTAACTTACTACGCTCCTGTCTTTTTTACTTCGTAAAACTTAAAATTTTTATTTTTCTATCCTATTTTGTGGTAATTGCTTAAAACACAAATTCATGGGATAGCTGTACAAAAATTTTTTTTCTCCATTATCATTTAATATTATTCACCATCATCACAGTAAAATGTTTCTTAGAATAAAATGTATAAGTATGATCAAATCACAAATATTTCTCCAGGCTTGAAATTTAAAAAAAATATATTCATTTTACTTTATTATAAAAAATTAGCAAGAAACAAGGGGAAAAAAAATTAGTCTACAATCCATCATTTAATTAAATCAATGTTTCCATTTAACCCAGTCACCTTTGGTCCCTGGTTCAGGATTCAAGTCACTTTTGGTCCCTGTGCATATGGTGAGGTACATTATGGGTTGATAAAAATTATATCATGTGTGAGTAATTCACACTGGGAAATGATTATCCCTTAATTAAACAATCACCTCACTTTTAAAGAGAGCTAAAGAGACATCATTAAGGGAACAGAAATGCAATCAATAACAAATTTGGCAGATATATGCAGATTGGGACCTTATAATGAGCGTTTTCATGTTGGCACATTATAATTTTAAGCACTGGCAGCTATAGTCTCCACGTTCCCTTTATATATTAGAGAAAGCATGTGGAAAATAGTTGAAAAACTCTCTGAATCTAGTATGTATATATTTTATGGCACTTACTGTAATGTGTTTGTTTATTTCCTGAATTTATTGGGGTGACATTGGTTAATAAAAGTATATAGGTTTCAGGCCTACAATTCTATAACACATCATCTGTACACTGTATTGTGTGTTCACTACCCCAAGTCAAGTTTCCTTCTACCACCATTTATGCACCCTATAATTCTTCTACCTCTTCTACCTCCCCATACTCAATATTCTTTCTTTATATCCTTATTCTATAAGCTATTTTCTTTTTTTTAATTTTTTAACTTTAAACTTTTGGTTAAAAAAATTAAGACACAGTGGAGAAACCAAGATGGCAGCAGAGGTAAACACCTAAACTGCTGCCTTACACAACAATTTCAAAACTACAGCTAAAAGACAAAAAGGACATCATACAGAACCAAAGAAAAGTTGGCTAATTAGAAATTCTAGAAGGAAAGAGAAAAGCACACTGAGACTCAGAGGAGCTGCAGAAGACAGAGGTATTGAGGCAGAGAGAACTGGCAACTGAGTGCACGGCTGCTTTCTCAAGAGGGAGGGAGACAAAAGCTGACTTCACTGAACTCCAGTTCCAGGCAAGACTCTGGGAATCCAGACTCATTTGGGGAGAAACTGGACTGTCTGGTAGCGGGTGGAACTCCAGGGCGGTTTTCTCTCAGAGGTGCTTGCAGTGATTACCACGGGACACTGAGACAGAGGGGCCTATTAAGGCAGGACTTATGGGAAACTAATTCTGTCTGCTCTGCCCCAAGACTCCACCCCATTCAAGCTAAACACAGAGGCTTTTGCAAATCTTCTCCCATAGGGGTGTCTCTAGCACAGGAGTTCTCCCAAAGTAGACATAGCTGATCCTCACAGCCAATCAGCCTGGAGGTCAATTCCTCCCAGTGATACCAACAACAATCAAGGCTTAACTACAAGACTACACACAGCCCACAAATGGGTGCACCAAGAGTGTCCACTTCAGGTAACTGGGGAGGCTGAGCCACTGGGCCCTATAGGACACCTAGCACACAAAGCCACTCTACCAACTCAGGGAAGCAGTCAAAATGCAGAGACAAAGAAACAGGTCACAAATGAAAGAAATGGAGGAAAGTAAATAACTGGATACAGAGTTCAAAATCACGGTTAAAAGGTTTTTCAAGAATTTTCTAGAAAAGGCCGATAAATTTAGTGAGACCTTCGAGGATATGAAAAAGGACCAACTAGAAATTAAGCATACAGACTGAAATAAAAAATATACAGAGATCCAACAGCAGACTAGAGGATTGCAAGAATCAAGTCAAAGATTTGAAATACAAAGAAGCAAAAAACACTCCACTGGAAAAGCAAAAAGAAAAAAGAATCCCAAACAGACTGAAATTATAGCAGGAAGATTAAGGAGAGGTGGGGTAGATAAAGAGATCAATCAAAGGACTTGTATCTATGCATATAAGCATAACCAATGAACATAGACACTGGGGGGTTGGGGTATGCCTGGGAGGGAGGGGGGCAATGGGGAGATATGTACACATGTTGTAACACAATAAAAAAAGAAAAGAAAAAGAAAAAAGAATCCAAAAATATGAAGATAGCGTAAGGAGCCTCTGGGACAGCTTCAAGCGTACCAACATCAGAATCATGGGGGTGCCAGAAGGAGAGAGAGAGCAAGATACTAAAAATCTATTTGAAGAAATTATAACTGAAAACTTCCCCCCGCTTAGTGAAAGATATAGACTTACAAGTCCAGAAAGCACACAGAACCCCAAGCAAAAGGAATCCAAAGAGGACCACACCAAGACACATCATAATTAAAATACCAAGAGCAAAAGACAAAGAGAGAATATTAAAAGCAGCAAGAGAAAAACAGTTAGTTACCTACAAGGGAGCACCCATAAGACTGTCAGCAGATTTCTCAACAGAAACTATTGAGGTGGAAGTGGCAAGAAATATTCAAAGTGATGAATACCAAGAACCTACAACCAAGATTACTCTACCTAGCAAAGGTATCATTCTGAATTGAAGAGCAGATAAAGGGCTTCACAGATAGGAATTCAGCACCACCAAACCAGTATTATATGAAATGCTGAAAGGTATTCTTTAAGAAGAGGAAAAAGAACACGGTAAAGATAAAAATTATGAACAACAAACACATATCAACAAGTGAATCTAAAAATCAAGTGGATAAAAAAATCTGACGAACAGAATAAACTAGTGAATATAATAGAATCAGGGGCATAGAAAGGAAGTGGACTGACAATTCTCACGGGGGAAAGGGTGTGGGAAGAAACTGGACAAAAAAATCATACAACTGCCGAAACCGGTTTGACTCAGTGGATAGAGCGTCGGCCTGTGGACTGAAAGGTCCCGGGTTCGATTCCGGTCAAGGGCATGTACCTTGGTTGTGGGCATATCCCCAGTAGAGGGTGTGCAGGAGGCAACTGATCGATGTCTCTCTCTCATGGATGTTTCTAACTCTCTATCCCTCTCCCTTCCTCTCTGTGAAAATTCAATAAAATATATTTTTAAAAAATCATACAACTATGGATGAGGACAGTGTGGGGGGGGTAAGAGCAGAGGGTAGGGTAGGAACTGGGTGGCGGGAAGCTATGAGGGGGAAAAAGAGGAACAATTGTAATAATCTGAATAAAGATTAAATTTTTTAAAAATTAAGACACAAACACACACATTACCCTACACCTTCAAGGGTCAGGATCATTAATCTCCCAGTCTTCCCCCTCCATATCTTGTCCCACTGGGAGGTCTTCAGGGCCATGATGCAGGGAGCCACCATCTCCCCTCTCCCAATGCCTTATTCTAGAACACCTCCTGAAGGATCTGCCTGCAGCTCTTCTTGAGGAGGTGTCATTCTTCAGATTATGTCCATGGTGAATTGTTTTTTTCATCACAGAATTGCTATAAGCAGATAATGCACCATGAACACTCCTCTCTATTAAAAACGTTTCAGGTTGGAGTCCATGTTTTCAAATTTTTTAAGGAGCTTATTGAAATCTACAAAATCTTCTGCTAAACCCTTCACTAAGTTTTCCTTTTTTTATTTTCAGAATGGTTTGTTGATTTTAAGAAAGAGAATCACTGATTGGCTGCCTCCTGCATGTCCCTACCAGGAATGAAGCCCACAACCTGGGCATGTGCCCTGACCGGTAACTGAACCAGCAACCTCACGATGCATGGGATGGTGGACAGGTTGACGCCCAACCAAATGAGCCACAGCAGCCAGAGCTTCACTACATTTTCTTGGGGTTCTTCTTTTTCTTCTGCAATTTCCTTCCCTTGCCTCCTCTTCAGCTCTGCATTTCTGTTCTAATAACTCATTAGTCAATTCCTCAGAAACAACCTCTAGAAGTTCCTCAATTTCATCCTATCACACTAGGGTTAAAGCTGTTTGCCATCTCAACCACAGCACCACTGATTTTTGCAACCTACTCATCCTTGGCAAATTCTTTGAAGTCATAAATGAACCTCTTGAGTGTCTTCTTCCAGATGCCATTTATACACTGCATGGGGACATCACCTCAAGCCCAAGTAAGGGTCCTGCTGCAGTCATAAGACGTTGCAATCCTTCCTTCCAGAACTGCAGCAGTGTCTTCCTCAGTTGTAGCAGTAGCCTGGGCAGAGGTCCTCCTCAGGCAGTAGGTCTTAGAAGCTGCTATAACTCATTCTTCCATTGCTTAGGTCTGAGGTGGAATTTAGAGGGAGGAACACCACTTTGATGTTGTATCAATGCCACCAATTAAGCTCTCTCCTAGGAGCATGCACGCGCCTTTCTCTTTCCCTTTTCCCTCCCCATTCCAGCCCCAGGCACCTTACCATTAGCTTCCTCACTCCCAAGCTCCAAGGGCTCTTCCTTTATCTCCTTAACTTGTTTCCTAAGTCCATTTCTTCTAGGAATTACTTTCCCTAAATCTGTAATTTATCCAATAAATGTTCTCTTAGAGTGAAAAAAAAAGGGGGGGGGGTCCTCGAGGCTACCAATAAAAGGAGGATATCAGAGCATCCTATATAATAAAACCTTAATACGCAAATCGACCAAACAGCAGAACAAACAGTCGCTATGACACGCACTGACCACCAGGAGGCAGACAGTCAACACAGGAGCTGCCCCCAGTAGGCTTCTTATTGCTCCTGTCTTTACACTGGCAGTGTGTACTTACTGATATGGTTCTCAGTGTGCCCCAAAGGGCTTCAATGTGTAACCTACAATGCTACTCACAAGTAGAACTGTTATTCTGTCCTTAAAAGATTTCAAATCTTGCTGGTACTATCTTGGCTGCCTTATGGATGAAAGTACTTTCAGATATTTGTTTCCAGAATAAGGAGGTCTCAATGACCCCTGTGAACATCCCCATCTGGGAGGAAGCTGCCCCCCCCCCCCAATTTCTGCCCCAATGCCTGACAATCCAGTTCCTCCCCATATGTCTCTGGGTCCCCCAAAATACCACCCCAGCACTGGAGCCCAGTAAGTCTTCTTAAAGGGTTTCCTGTAGCCTCTGTGTCACTTAGCCACAATCCCCACTGATTTTCACAGCCCGAAGTTATAGAACTTCTCTTCCCAGCTCTGGAACTCTAGGATAGGTGTCGGGTGTGGGACTGAGACCCTTGCTTCTCATGGTGGACCTCCGCAGCCTAGATATACCACTCAATTAAAAAAACATCACACGTGGGTGTCAGACCAGCCTGTTCTGTGCCTTTGCCCTTCCTACCAATCTCAATGTACTTTCTTTACTTCTCTAGTTGTAGGACTTCCATTCGGCCAAATTTTAGGTGGTTCTGACTGATGGTTGTTCTGAATCTTAGTTGTAATTTTGATATGGTTGTGAGAGGCAGTGAGTTTACCTGTGCTGCCATGTTAGCTCTCTAGGCCTAACCTTTTCCTTTAATGTCACAAACAAACCTTTTGCTTTGCATTCCTATCAGCACCATGACTGATCATTGCGGTGCTGATAGGAATACACTTCTGTGTTTGGTCATCCATCTAAGTCATTAGAAATTTCTCCATGTCTGTTATAGGCCCTTCTTTAATTTTAGTTAGTCCTGTTGCTTTTAACAAAGCAGATTCTTGAGCTTCCATTACTTTATTCTTCTTCTTCAAGATCATAGCTTTGGTGGAATGGCACATGCCTAACTGTTGAGCAATAACCATCCCAATTTTCCACCTTCATAGTCCTTAATCAATTATAATTGCTTTCTTGCCGAAACCGGTTGGGCTCAGTGGATAGAGCATCAGTCTGCGGACTGAAGGGTCCCAGGTTCAATTCCAGTCAAGGGCATGTACCTTGGTTGTGGGCATATCCCCAGTGGGGGGTGTGCAGGAGGCAGCTGATTGATGTCTCTCTCTCATCGATATTTCTAGCTCTCTATCCCTCTGCCTTCCTCTCTGTAAAAAATCAATAAAACGTGTTTTTTTTTTTTTAATTATAATTGCTTCCAGGTTAATCACTCGATATGGTCTCTGCTGACAACATTAGCATGGATTTTCTATGCTTAGGGGCCAAAGTTAAAATAACACAAGGTAGCCATGGCCAGTGTACTTCAGTGGTTAGAATGTCAGCCCACACAAGAAGGTCCTGGGTGTGATTCCCAGGCAAGTGTTATGGGTTATGGGTTCACTCCCCCCACTCCCCCACCGCTGTTGGGCTCGTTCCGGAAGCAACCAGTCGATGTGTCTCTTTCACATCAATGTTTCTCTCTCTTCCACTCTCTGAAAAACAATTGGGAAAAAAAAAACCCACAAGCACAGAAAAAATAATGCCATCAAACTGATTTTATAAGTACACTCCAAAATGATTAAAAGTATCTTATCTATATAAAAGCCTAAGTGATCCTTACAACCGAACGACCGGTTGACAAGTCTCTATGACACACACTGACCACCAGAGGCAGGCGCTCAACACAGGAGCTGGCCCCTGGTGGTCAGTGTGCTTCCACAGCCAACCTCCTGCGGCCAGCCAATTGCCCGCAGTCCTGCCCCCCAGCTGGCCGGCCCCCATCGGCCCCTGGTGCTAAATTATTTTTAGACGACCTGCTTCTGAGTCAGGGTTTCATACGTAGCAGAACAGCTCCCTTGCTACAATCTATTGAAAGTCACAAGGGTTTATCTTGCTCCCATTCTCTCCTTTCCCCAGGGGCCGCCCACCCACCACAGTGGTGGCACAGCCACAAGGGAAGGAGAGGAAGAGGCAGGGAATCACGCAGTGATGGCACACTGATGGCAGCATCCGTTCCTTCCACGCTGGGCCGTCTCCTCTCCCGACCCCGCCAGGCCTTTGGGCCTCAGGCTGGGAGAGAAAACTGGGGTGGGTGGCGGCAGATGTGGTCTCTTTCCCAGAGGGGCCAAGGGCCAGCTCCTTCCTTGGGGCTGGCAGCCAACCTCGCACGGTCCCTCCCTCCCGAGGTCCCTTATTCCAGCTGGCCAACCTCCCACAGTCCCTACCATAATTGGCCCTGATCGCCGCCAGGCCTAGGGACCCCGCACTCCCTGTTGCATGAATTTGTGCACCAGACCTCTAGTAGTATAATAAATACATTAGTAAGTAAACATAGCCATTTATTATCAAGTATTATTGTATATGCTTTGCTTTTATACAACCAGCAGAGCAGGTATTTTTTACACCAGCACCACCACAAACATGTGAGTAATGTATTGCATTATGATGTTACCATGGCTACGATGTCACTAGGAGACAGAAAATTTTCAGCTCCATTGTAGTCTTAGGGGACCGCTTGTATATGTGATCTGTTATTGACTGAAACATTATGTGGTACATGGCTGAATTTATATTATTCTAATCTCAAATATATTTCTACCTATCCACCAATCATTGATAAATATGCACTGAGAGATATTTGGGAATGATGCTCATTAAATGATGTTTATTTCTGGGCTGAACAAATTTTAGACAATTTTTTCCTTCTTTGTACCTTTTCCTGTATTGCTTAAATAGATTATACTAGTATATGTCATTTTTTATTAAAGTAGACATTTTTCTTTAAAAAGTTAATATACATATAAAGATAGAGCCACAGATATATTTAAGGAAACATTGGTAAACATTTTTCAATAGTAAATACTATACACAGTTTAGATGTTACTTTATAGTAAATCCATACAGTTGCATACAAAGTAACATAACATAGAAGTATACCTAGGAACATGTAAAAATAATGATCACTATCAAGTATAAAAAGGGTATTATAAAACTATAGTGGTTACAAAGTAATTTAAAAAGAAAATATAGATTCATAGAAAAAAAACTGGAAGGATAGACAACAAAATGTTAATCATAGTTATTTCTAGGCAGTGGGATTACAGTTATTTTTCTTTATGTTTATATGAGTCTTGTAACTTATGTATATACCACCAGAGCAGTGGTCAGCAAACTGCAGCTCATGAGCTGCAATTTGCCACTCTGTTGACTAATGAGTTTACTGACCACTGTACTAGAGGCCCAGTGCACAAAATTCGTGCACAGGTAGGGTACCTGGGCCTGACCAGCCATTAGGGCTGATCAGGGCCTTCTGGCTGCCAGCTGGGGCCTTCCTTCCCTGACTGCTGGCTGCCAGCTGGGTCCTTAGGGCCTTCCTTCCTGGTTGCCAGCTGGGGCCTTCCTTTGTTCCATGCTGTCCCCTGGTGGTCAGCCCATGTCATAGCAAGCAATTGAACTTCCTGTCTCCTGGTCAAACTCCCAAGGGGACACTTTGCAGATTAGCCTTTGATATATACATAGATTACTTGTATTGCAAAAGTTGTTTTGCAAAACATAATGACAAGAACACAAAATTCTATCAGGGTGAAGATTGACTACATGATACATGGATTTTTTTAATATAAGAATAACCACAAAAAAAACACAAATAGCCAAAACCAGTTTGGCTCAGTGAATAGAGCGTCGGCCTGTGGACCGAAGGGTCCCAGGTTTGATTCCGGTCAAGGGCATGTATCTTGGTTGCAGGCACATCCCCAGTGGGCGTGCAGGAGGTGGCTGATCAATGTCTCTCTCTCATCGATGTTTCTAACTCTCTATCCCTCTTCCTCTCTGTAAAAAAATCAATAAAATATATTAAAAAAAAAAAAGACACAAAATTTAGGGGGAATGATCAATAATAAATTAAGCAGAATACTCTAACTAATTAAATATTAACTCACTATATGCTATTTATAAAGACATCCAAAATTAATGATATAAGGTTGAAAGAATAAAGATATATAAAACAGATATAAGTAAAAAAAAATTTTTTTGGAAATGACAGCTAATAATGTAACATACATTATGTACCCTTATTAAGATGGGAATGCTTGCCATATTTGCTCCTCCTGTGTTTTGGGATAATAAATGTAAAGCCATTCCCCAACAAAAATGCCTTATTATATCAATGGTTACCCATGAATGAACAACAGTTCTGTTCATCACTGTGTCTCTAAAACGTAGCATCTGTAGTTACTCAACATTCTCTATATTGGCTGAATAAAGTTTTTACTATGAAAGACTCAAGAATGCAAAAACGGGGCTGCATTACATAATTTATTATATCTTTTTTTGCTCTGATAAATGCTTTCCCCACTTTTTAAAAATATATTTTATTGATTTTTTACAGAGAGGAAGGAAGAGGGACAGAAAGCTAGAAACATCGATGAAAGAGAAACATCAATCAGCTGCCTCCTGCACACCCTGCACTGGGAATGTGCCTGCAACCAAGGTACATGCCCTTGACCAGAATCGAACCTGGAACCCCTCAGTGCACAGGCCAACACTCTATCCACTGAGCCAAACCGGTTTCTACAAGTGGCCCCTTTTTGTTGAGATACTTTGAGAGAGAATCCTAAAAACAGTGCTTCTGAAGAGATTAGAAACAGACATTTAGTGAATATGACGGGTCAGTAGAATAGAGTATTCAACCCCTCACTGCATTCTGCTTTAATCTCCTGCTCTGAAATTCCCAATGTTTCCATATTTCTCTCCCTCTGGTGCCAGGAGTTAGTCACCTGAGTAGAGAATTCAATAGCTGTACATTCTTAGCTGAAAGCTCATCATTGCCTTTTGGATTCCAAACTGAATTCTGGCATCCAATGAACTGTTCAAAAATTAAGCCCCCATTCTATAACACAATAAAACGGGGGGTGGGGGGGGGGAGAGACACCACATACCTTCCATCTTTCAGTGTGTTGACAATATATCTGTTAATCTGGCAAATACAGTTGGTAGACAATTGTTGTTCTTCAACAAGAGTGTTCAACTGTGTTGCCAACATAAAAGCTGAAAAACAGAGATTACTTTAGTCTCTAAAACATTTTAGCCATGATAATCTGAAAGCTGATCACACCTGTACTAGCAAAGAAAAATGCCTTAAATATATGTTCCTGAAATTAAAACTAGTCAGACAGACTCTGCATAGAGAAAAACAGTATAATTTGCAGTGCATTAAACAGCTGCTGCTACTCTGAAATGCATGCATTTCTTAAAGCATCCCAAATCATTTTTTCCCATCATTCAGGTTTCTTGACAAAAATCTTTGCTAGGTCCTTCACATGGGACTAGAGATAGCAAGCATATATTCTACAAATTCTCTCCTTTCTCCCAGGTAAAGCTTCCAACACAGAAATAAAACCCCATAAAGGCAAGCTAACCCATCATATTCACTAAATGTCAATATTATCCTGAGGGAAATTAATCAAAGAAAACATAGAGCACCAGTTAGAGAGAATTAATTAAGCCAAGTGGCAGCTTTCCACTAGATCCAGTCTATTGTTAGAACGCTCTCAGCCAGGTGCAATTCTGTCTGAATGAATTACATAGCCAAGCAAATGCAGACTTCTAGAATGCCCCGAAATTATTGCAATCGTAATGTTGGGCATGCTTTCATTATTTAAATACAAATTCCGAGATTTATGCACCATACTTACAGGATAGGGTGTTCAACCCATCACTCATAAGCAGTCGATAACGGGGCGGACTATTCCCTGTAGTAATGGGACGGATGCTCTAGAACAGAAAACTCAATTCATTAGCCAGTTGTCTGCCCAGTCTCCTGGGATAAGTAAACCTAAGTGGCAGGCGAGTAGGCTTGCCATCAGATCAACACAAACTGAACTGCTCGCTCCTTCACTCAACATTGAAATCCAAGCAAAAGAAATTAGTTTTGATGACTGTCCCACCAACCTCTTTCCACTAATATTATGAAACAAATATAGATAAGAATAAAAGGTTGCCAATACTGTTGTGTTCTCTTCCCTAACTCCAATTTGTTGAAAACGAACTCTAAAAAAAAATATCAAAGTACCTAATATATGCAAGGTACTGTGTAGGGAAACATGCTAAAAATACAAAATGGAAAAAAATAAATAAATTCATACCCCTGAAGGGGCTAACAATGAGGATAGAGAGAGAGGCCGAGAGACATAAGAGAAGTGTGCACATAATGACATGGAGCAGAACTGAGACATTAATTCAAACTGGAAGGAAATCAGAGGCAACTTTAAGTGAAATATGTAAACAGAGCCTTATGATCAAATAAGCCTTGAGACAACTGACAGCTGGTTTGAGAGTAACAGGGAGATCATCAGGGCTAACAGACAGAATCTGCAAGTATAATCCATGATTCTGCTTCTACTGATTTTTTAAATTCCCAATAAAATTTGAGAACCCCTTAAATGATAGGATTAACAAAGAATGTTGTTTTGTTAATCTTCACCTGAGGATATTATTTGCATTAGTTTTTAGAGAGAATGTGGAAGGAAGAGGGAGAGACAGAGAGAGAGAGAGAGAGAGAGAGAGAGAGAGAAACACTGATGTGAGAGAGATACACAGATTGGTTGCCTCCTGCAGGTGCTCAAACTGGAACTGAGAATCCAGTCTTTAATCAAGATTATGCCATTGACCTGAATCGAACCTGCAGTCCCTTCTACTGAGCCAAACCAGCCAGGGCTAATGAAGACTTTTAAACAAACAAGTTCATTTTACAGAGAGGCCATATGTAAGGCAGACTTGAGCAAGACAAACCTAAGGGCCGAAGGATAAGGAAGAGGCTGTTGTAATAATGTGTAGCACTATAGCATCCATTCATTGCGGAAAGAACAAGGGGCAAAATCTCAGATTTGAATCTCCAAAGGTCCCCCTCTGGCTAAACTAATATGTATACCTTTAAAAGCCTGGTTCCTTTCTCAAGGTTATAACATGAACTGGCCTATTTTTTTGTGATGGAGAGAATTTCCTAAAGTAAACAAATCATTATGTCCTTCATCAAATATAATTTACAATTACATGTAAATTTAAAAACTGCTTGACATAAAATATATGTAGTTACTTACAATGACTTGGAGGATGGGTTTTATGGATGTCTCTCCCTGTTGCATTATGGCCTAAAAGAGTAAAAACAGATTTTTGTGAGATTTGAGCTCAAATCATGATTAAAACTGGACATATTTTTACAGTTTAGCATTTTTAATAAAATAAGCATTAACACTGTCAAAAGAGCCTTTTAGGGGCTTATCGTTTGAAAAGCTATATTAACTTTTATCACTGTAGACAAATGATATAATCATAAAAGTGAGATACATACTTACCAACAAGGATACACTCACTACATCTAAAATACTGGCATCACATAACAACACATTAATTCTCTATAGTGCCTATTACTAAGAAATTAAATAAGTATACTAAAATCTTAAAACAGAGTATTATAAACACTTAAAGAGAAGTTGCTTACATAATACTGGTTGCCTCTTTTTAAAAAAAAAAAAAATCATCTGTACATTGCATTGTCTGTTCACCACACGTCAAGTCTCCTTCCGTCACCATTTATCCCCCTTTTACCATTTCCCTCCATCCCCTTTTCCCTCAGGTAATCACCATGCAATTGTCTGTGTCTATGAGAGTTTTGTTTTGTTTTGGTCTAATTCCTTTACCTTTTTCACTCAGCCCCACAACCCTTCCCCTGACAGCTGTTCAGTCTGTTCTCTATGAATGAGTGCATTCCTATTTTGTTGGGTGCCTCCTGTAAGAGGAACTAGGTGAGTGGGGAGACACTGTGAGGCAGATTGCACTGAATTCTCCTTTGTACCTTTTGAATTTTAAATCTCACGGCTCTATTAACAATTATAAAAATTATTTCAACAGCTCTGATCAGTGTGGCTATTGGTTGGGTGTTATGTAGGTATGCACCAAAAGGTATGATTCCTGGTCAGGGCATAATTCTGGGTTGCAGGCTCGATCCCCAGTAGGGAACATGCAGGAGACAGTCAATCAATGTTTCACTTTCACATTGATGTTTCTTTCTTTCCTTTTCTCTCTCTCTCCCTTATTCTCTCTCTAAGCAAATAATATTAATAATTTCAATAGAAAAACTATCAAGCAAGTTTTAGTTTGTTTTTAAAAAGCCATCACTTAAAGATAAACATAAGAAAAACTAACAATCAGTTTTCTGACCTCTGCTTCTGCCGATACTGAAATAAATAACACCAGATTAGCTCTTTAACATAGGCTAAAACACTGGACAAAAGTATAGAAATTGTTCTCAATGCCAACAACAGATAAAGCAAAACTGATTTTTGAAAAAAGGGAGACAAGCCCTAACCGGTGTGGTTCAGTGGATAGAGCATTGGCTTGCAGACCGAAGGGTCCCAAGTTCGATTCCGGTCAAGGGCCTGTGCTTGGTTGCGGGCACATCTCCTGTAGGGCACATTCCCAGTAGGAGGTGTGCAGGAGCTAGCTGATTGATGTTTCTCTCTCATTGATGTTTCTAACTCTCTATCCTTCTCCCTTCTTCTCTGTAAAAAAAAAATCAATAAAATATATTAAAAAAAGAAAAAAGGGAGACAAATTAGGTGAGCCCTACGATCACTCAGGCTTCCTTTCTGCACTTTGAGGACCATCGTGCAAGGAAGGGAACCTGAGAAGAACATGGCAGTCCCTATTGAGTACAGATCAGAGTTCAGGGAGGTGAGTTAGCTGGCCTTTTGATGCAGGAGGGAGGAGCTACTAGTACACAGAGAAGCTTCAATAACCTACCTAGCTGAATTGTAATTATGCATATACAAAATGAGACTCCACAAGGCCAGGCAAAGAATAAGCATTAGAAAGCTATAAGCTGAAAAATTACTGGAGCCTACAAAGGCTATCGTACATTTGTGTTCCAACTAGCCAGAGTGGAAAGAACTCAATGAACATGGTGCATCCAATTAGACACCTCAGAAAGACCATGATTTAGAAATAGGACTAAACTAGGTCCAGAGTAAAATCTATTCCACCTACCCCATCTCAAACGGATCAGATGATCTGCAAGTAAATTAACAGCCTGCTGGACAACTCAATATTATTTAAACAAATATACATAACCCAGCCACTAAATAATGTAATAGTTATGTCTAGAATCTAGTCAAAAATTGCAAGACATTCTTTTATTGAATAACATCCACCACAGCACAAGAAGCAAAATGTGGTCCTATACAATTAAATATTGTTAGTTGCTTTGAGGTCAAGCTGAGCCTGCTGCATTTGTGCACATTGGTGCAAGGCCTACACATTTCTCTCTCCACATTTGTATTTCATTACAAATTTCTACGTATTGGAGAAAGAACAGGATTTGAATAGATGAACAACCTTTGGAAATCAATGGTTCTGGAAAATTACCGGTAATTTGCATAACCTTGTATGCCATATTCAACAGGCTGCAGCTTTCCAAGGAATGTGCTTGGGTATAATTACCATCCAGGTTGACGGCTGAACTGGCAAGTTATTTTGCAGCATGTGAGCCAAGCTAGAGACCTGGGAGCTCTAAAACCAGTCATTGTTGGCAGACATTTTCTCACCAAAATTAGCCTTCCTATCTGCTAGTAGGCTGGACACCAAAGGCAGGTAGCTCAGGCCCCGCCATAGGCCATGGGGCTTGCTAACAGACCATTGTTTCAGAATACACGTTTTTAAAAATATATTTTTTACTAATTTTAGAGAAGAAGGGAGAGGGAGAGAGAGATAGAAACATCAATGATGAGAGAGAACCATTGATCAGATGCCTCCTGCACACCGTCTCCTGGAAATGGAGCCTGAAACCCCAGCATGTGCCCTGTGAATCTAGCCATGACCTCCTGTTTCATAGGAGGATCGCTCAACCACCGAGTGATCCAGTGTGCCAGTGTGGATGGAGAGAATGAGATGGAATTAAGAGATAAATGTGGAAGAAAAGTACATGTAACTTGGTGATGGACTGGGCATTCAGAGTGATGTAGAAAGAATGATTCCTCAATTTCAGGATGGCATAATTTAAAGGACAACAGTACAATTCATCCGATAGATAGAGAACAGGAAGAGGCCCTGATTTGGGAAGATAATGGATTTGCTTTGGGACATGCTGAATCTAAAATGCCTTGGAGATACCAGGTAGGCAAGGAGATTATAGAGGTTATCTTTCATAGTTAAGGTCCTCAGGACAAAGAAATCTGTGAGCAATTAACAGCAGATTGTTTGGGGAGAAGAGGGCCTAGAGCCCAGCCTAGCGTCAACAAGCATTTACAAAGCAGGAATGCAAACAGGATGGGGAAAGACCAGCCAAAGGAGCTACAAGAGCCAAAAGAAAAGTGTCACCA
>PVJN01024391.1:0-31088 GCA_004026805.1 Lasiurus borealis | reverse complement strand
GATAAAACTAGAGTAAGTCTTGCTAGTAATTTGCTTTTATGAGTCTTACTAGTAATTTGCTTTTCCCTTTTGTGTCTATAAAGTTTTGGTTTGTTATCTTTTTAAAACAATATAAAGTTGGCCAAGCTGCTATCCCAAGCTTTTGCAAATAGCAACTGGTGTTAAAGCAATTATCTGTTGCATTCAAATGGTCTATCTTATTGAGAAGACTAATGAGAATGATGATTAAAACATATCAAAGTGGTAGATGGAGAAAGCTTGTGGGGAGGGGAGATAAAAGAACTGAACACTATGTAGTTATTAATTCTTTCTGTATGGGCACACTGAATATAAAGCCAAGAATTATAAGGCAGAGAAACTAGAAAGAATAGCTTAGATAGGCGATTTTAAAATGGTGTGTCACAAGAATTTTTAAACGAGCAATCTTTTCCCTTGGATGTCAAATAAAAAAATGACAACAGCCAACACAACAATAGCCATCTGGTGTGAGTGAATCAAAATTATATCTATTTTTTGACACATCAGCAAAAAATTTTTGTGTGTGCTACAGAATTTAAGTAATTAGTTCATGTGTGCTCTGAGTTGATAAAGATTGAAAATCATGCTTAAAATTTTCTGATATTGGAATTTACCTAGAACTTAAAAATTGTTTAGACTGGTTTCATGTAATAGATTATTTTAATTTGATAATTAATTATTTGTTCATTTTTTAGGAATACAAGAGTTTCCAGAGAATATAAAAAATTGTAAAGTTTTAACAATTGTAGAGGCCAGTGTAAACCCTATTTCCAAGTAAGTTCTCTGTTGAATTATGTTACTTTTGTAAACTACTATCACAACATGAATAGTAGTTTAATATACAACTATGAAATAGTAATAGAATGTTATTTTCTATATTGAAATGAACTTTCAGTATTAGTCTTAAATCTATATAAAATTTGTTTTAGATTAAAATGGAATATTTTAAATAATTTTTCTAACGCCATATTTTGCAAAGGTAAATTTGACATCCAGACAGATAATGCAATTGTTTTGCTCCAGATTTTACAAATAGTTAATGTCTGAAATGTGACTAGAATTCAGGTCTCCTAGCTCATTGTTGCTGGCACAAGATAAGAATGTCTTCACCTGCAAATCAAATGTGTAGCACACTCATACTTTTGAAAGTAGTAAGCTGAAAGGTCAAGAAGGGAAAAGCAACAAAAAGTGGAAAACGATATACCAGAGGTCATATATATTCTTTTATGATGATAATGGCTAAACACAGAACAGTTTCCTAGTGACAATGCTGTTAAATTTTATAAAAATGGAGTGGTGAAGCAAAAGGCGAGCAGAAATGAAACATAGACTAGGATTGCTAAATTGAAAGTTGAAACCAGCTTTCACATAGTATAGTAATGTTCTTAATGAGTTTTTCTAAAAACACCATTTCTTTACTTGCTGTGGAAGATGAAGGAATGTGACCTAGGAGAAAAGGAAGATGAGTCAAAGACTGATGAATCTACTGCAAGAAAGTTTTGTACTTGATAAAATCCAGGACAAACATATAAAGATTGTTTTATCCTCATATGAAAATATTACTCTTGCATCAAGTTCTAGACCTGTGATTTCTTTTGTAAGTCAGAGGGAATATAAATTAAAGCTAATACTTAAGAGGTTCTCATAGGGCTTTAAAATGTCATTGAGTTTTTTATATTATTTTGGGGGGTTATTATAAAATTTTATAGACTATTTGATTATTTTGGGGCTTTATGTTGAAACTGAAAATGATCTAAACTGGTAGTTCTCGAATGGGGATGATTTTGCACTAAAGGTTTATTTGCTAAATTCTGGAGACATTCTGGGTTTTTAACACCTGTCATGCCACTCTCCTGGCTTCTAGTGGTTAGAGCTAATTATCCAACAATACAGAATATCCAACAGTGCAGATGACAGCTTTCTCAAAACAAAGAATTACCGAGCTCCAACCGTCAATGCTATCCTGGTTTAGAATTCCTTATCTAGTCCTTTGGATTGATGTTAGCCAAGGAGAATTTTAAGAGTGCCTACAGATGTCATAATTATGTCTTCAATTCTGTGTATTGTGGCTCATTCATAGCTAATAATTTTGTGCAGACTTTATCTTAAAGGCAAATATTGCCTCACTATCTTTTAACAAAGAGATATAGATGCAAGTTTCGAAACAGGTAAGTTATTTTAGAAAAGGCAAATATCAATTTGAGGATCACTTGTAAAAGTAAAGAGGGGACTATCATCTGTTAAGAATATGTGTTGGTTAGATAGATTCTTAGATTTTAATAAGAGGCTAAAATTGTGTATGTGAATTTAACTTAAACTCTGGTATATTTTATATAGGCTTCCCGATGGATTTTCTCAGCTGTTAAACCTAACTCAGTTATATCTGAATGATGCTTTTCTTGAGTTCTT
This sequence comes from Lasiurus borealis, assembly GCA_004026805.1. Lineage (NCBI taxonomy): Eukaryota > Metazoa > Chordata > Mammalia > Chiroptera > Vespertilionidae > Lasiurus > Lasiurus borealis. Next base: position 28,661 of record PVJN01024391.1, on the reverse strand, counting down.
GCCAGCTAATTTTGGCAGGTAAATTATAGTTTTTTTCTAAAACCTTTTCTTGTGAACTCCTGTAAAGTTTTTAAAACTACAAGTTGCTTTAGTAATACTGTTAATTATAGTTTCATAGTCTCTTTTGTACTTATTTTTAAGCATTGTGGTTTTTAGTTTCTTCAGAACTTGTTTTGACTTTGAATTTATTTTTTCCAAGTTAGCAATAAGCAGTGACATATTTAAAATGAAAAGTAATGTGAAACTTGAATTGATTTTTAAAATATACAGAATATCCTGGCCAGGGTGGGTCAGTAGTTGACCTATGAACCTAGAGTTTGATTCCTGGTCAAAGTATATGTCTGGGTTGCAGGCTCAATCCCCAGTGTGGGGTGTGTAGGAGGCAACCAATCACTGATTCTCATCACTGACTTTTCTCTCTCTCCCTTCCCTTAGTCTCTAAAATCCATAAAAATATATTTAAAAAATATAAAGTATGCAAAAATAGAGTTTAAATGGGCTTAATTTCTGCACATATGAAATAAGGAATGATTTGTTCTTAGCATTTATCAAATTTGAAAATGATCTGATTATTGGTTTATTTCTTCTCCACTAGAATTAAAATTCTGAAGAAAAAAATTTGTTTCTGGGTTTTCTACCACATTGTTTCCCCTCCCCCAATATCTAAATGTTTTATAGCCCTGAGTAATTTTTTTAAAGAAAAGATGAATCACTACTACATATCAAATTATAATTTTTAAATTAATTGCTAGAGAAATTGCTATTCAACTACAGGATAATCTTAGTCACCTTTTTTTGTCTAAAATTAAAGAAAAATATCATATGATCTCACTTATTTGTGGAAATTTAAAAAAAATCCCAAACTTCCAAGCGTATAGATAACAGATAGGGGGTTGCTGTAGGTATGTGTGGGTGAGAAAAAAAGGGTAACAGACTTTCACTTAATTTTCACTTCAGTATTGTGTACATTGTAACTAACATAGATAAGTCATGGTGTATAATACACAGTGTGGTGACTATATTTAGTAATTACTGTATTGTGTATTTGAAAATTGCTAATAGAGTAGATCTTTTCTTTTTCTTTTTTCTTTTTCTTTTTGTTAATCCTCCCTGAGGATATTTTTCCCTTTGATTTTTTTTTTTAAGAGCAAATGGAAGGGAAAAAGGGATAGGGAGAGAGAGAGAAACATTGATGTGAGAGAGACACATCGATCAGTGGATCAGTTGCCTCCTGCACACACTCTAACCAGACCAAGAAGTGAACCACAATCCAGATCTGTGCCTTTAACCATGAATTCAACTGGTATGTCTTCAGGCTGATGCTCTAACCATTTAGCACACCAACAGGGCATGAGAGTAGATCTTAAAAGTTCTGCTCACAAGAAAAGAATTTGTGACGGTGTATGGTGATGAAAATTAACTAAACTTATTGTGGTGACCATTTTGCAATACTTATTGTGGTGACCATTTTGCAATCTATACAAAGATGAAATCATTACATTGTATACCTGAAACTAGAATAATGTCAATTATCCTCTACACTAATAAAAGAAAAACATGCAAATTGACTGTACATTTACTATAGCCACCAGCCATGCCCACCATCCAGTCAGGAGCAAGTATGCAAATTAACCCAACAAATATAGCAGCAGCCATAGAGCTGGAGTGAGCAGGAGGCTTGGGTTGCCCCTGGTGATGGAGGAACCCAAGTTTTCCACCTGCCCCGGCTGGCCATGGCTGGCCTTGGCCTTCACTTAAGGCTACAAAGTTTCAATTATAGAAGATAAATAAATCCCAACAAAAATGGCAGTGGCCACAGAGCTGGAATAAGCAGGAGGCTTGGGTTGCCCCGGCAATGGAAGAAGCCAAGCTTCCTAGCCACCCTGGCCAATCCTGGCCTCTGCTCAAGGCTACAAAGTTTCAATTATAGAAGATAAATAAACCCCAGATACCTTCTTCCAGCTGGCCCTGACTTCTCCTCAAGGAGGCATTGAGAAAAAAGAAAAAACTGGAGCTGGGAGCTTGGGTTACCGGGGAGGCGTGGCCAGTCTGTAAACCACCACAGGCCCCTTGCCCAAATCACCCCACACCCCAAGGGAACCTCCACCCTGATCCAGGACACTATTCAGGGAAAACAAGCCAGCTTCCCACCCATGCACCAGGACTTTGTCTATACTAATAAAAGGATATTATGCTAGTTAGACTGGGAGACCTTCCAAGATACCTTCCAGAAATTCTTTTGGACAAAGCCATGGTGGTGGGGCCACTAGTATATAATAAAAGGCGAATATGCAAATTGACCAAATGGCAGAACGACCAGTCACTATGACACCCACTGACCACCAGGGGGCAACTGTTCAACCCAGGAGCTGCCCCCTGGTAGAAAGTGCATCCCAGCTGCTCAGCCAGAAGCCGGGCTCAGGGTAAGTGAGCACAGTGGCAGTGGCAGGACCCTGGACTGTAAGAGGATACAGACTGGGCTGAAAGACCCCTCTCCCCACTGCACCCTCACCCTACCCCCCTGGTGCACAAATGTCATGCACCAGGCTTCTGGTATTTCAATAAAAAAATAATAATTCTGGGTAGTGTTGCAGCCCAAAGACTACATTGTCATGCTCCATATATATATATGCATAAACATATTTATTTGTGCATCTACACACACAAAAATAAAAGTTATATGCTGGATTCTGTACTGACATTTGGAACACTTATTTTTATTGAAATATATTTGACACATAACATTGTGGAAGTTTAAGGTATACAACGTGTTGATTTGATATATTTATATACTGTGTAATATCATTGCTTTGTAGCATTAATTAGTAACTCTGTACCACCTAATCTGATCATTTTTCCTCTAAATTTATTGGAAAATGCATCTTAGTAGTACTGGAGGATATTTTCTTTTTCATGTCTCCTTGTGTTCCCTTATGGTTTTCTCTCTGAGCTAAGCTCTGGAATTGAGTTATTATTCAGAGATACTTAATAATTTTGGTAGGTATTTGCATAGGCATGAAGTGCTCTAGATTTGATATTTAGGGACAGTCACTTTGTGCTGTGAATATGTCTGGAAGTATTTACTCCCCTCTCCCCTCCAATAATTCTGAAGAGCAGAAATAGCCTTTTCTTCCTTTGTATTACTTTGTATTCCTGTGTGATTTTTAGTACAGTATTCTGCATATTGTAACCCTGTCTAATAAAAGAATAATATGCAAATTGACCACCATTCCAACACACAAGATGGCTGCCCGCATGTGGACACAAGATGGCCAGCAGGGGAGGGCAGTTGGGAGCAATCAGGCCGGGGGGAGAGAAGTTGTGGGGGACCAGGCCTGCTGGGGAGGGCAGTTAGTGGTGATCAGGCCTTCAGGGGAGGGCAGTTAGGGGTGACCAGGCCAGCAGGGGAGGGCAGATAGGGGCAAACAGGCTGGCAGGGGAGCAGTTAGGCATCAATCAAGCTGGCAGGGGAGTGGTTGGGGTTGATCAGGCTGGCAGGCAGAAACAGGGGCAATCAGAAGGCATTCAGGTGAGCAGTTGGGAGCCAGCAGTCCTGGATTGTGAGAGGGATGTCCGACTGCCCGTTGAGGCCCAATTCTGATCGGGCCTAAACGGGCAGTCAGACATCCCTCAAGGGGTCTCAGATTGGAGAGGGTGCAGGCTGGGCTGAGGGAACTTCTTCACCATCACCGCACAAATCTCATGCACTGGGCCTTTAGTTACATAATAAATACTGATTGCTTTAAAACTTCAGGATATGATATTAACTAGTTAATTCTTTGTTTTTGTCATAGATGCTTGATTTGTTTTCTTTGTTTTGCAGATTAACTAAACTCCAAATACTAGAACTTAGAGAAAACCAGTTGAAAATGTTGCCAAAGTAAGTACAGGTGCTATGCTTTCTAAAATTTAATTTAGAATTTTTAATTAGGTCCTTAGAGAAATATTAACTTTTTAATATCTGAAAATTATTTTAAAAGACTGACATTTGTGGTCATATTTATATTAGTTGTGGTCAGTGTAAAAATCAGTGTGTATTTGTCATTTAATAGTGACTTCATAGTTTCTGGAACACAGTCTTGTGTGACAGAAGTCTAAGTAGTAAGTATGTAAAACCAGCTTGAGTCCCAAATAAAAGTCTCAATTCATATACCAGAACTCTTACATGGTACTCACTAGAGAAATTGTGAAGTCTGATAACTATAGTTCTAAGAGCCTGTGTGGTTTTTCAGTCTATTGTAAATGAGAAATGGGGTGGAGGGCCCCCTACTGGTAAGCGAACATCAAGAATAGATAGCAGTCCAAGAGCAAATAAGATAAACAGATCTACAAATTCAAAATACACTGTGTAGTCTGTTTGTTTATTGTAAAAATGTCTTAAAACACTCTGAATTCATTGCTACATTTCTTTACAGTTTAGAGATTGGCAAACTATAGTTTGGTTAAATCTGGCTCACTGTTTATTTTTGTAAATAAAGTTCATTGGAACCACTTTCATTTATATATTGCTTATGGCTGCTTTTGCTCTGTAGTGGTAGAGAGAAGTAGTTGTGATGGAAATTACATGTAAAGATTAATGTAATCTTTATAGAAAGATTATCTGCCCCTTTATAGAAAATTTTGTTGACTCTGTTAATTGTCATCTCTTCAGAGAAGTATCTCCAGTTCCCCAGGAATTAGTTGTTCTGTTTACTCAACTTCTGGGCACCATGTTTACTTAATTGTTATGACATTTACCACAATAGTCCCATTTTCTTTTATCCATTTCACTTCCTTCTTACCTGACCAGCATATGTAAATATGTATCTTGCATTCATGTACTTATATCTTCCTTCTTCCCCTACCCCCCATGTCTATAATCTTTGAGGGCAAAGAGCATACCTAATTTTTTGTTGTTGTTTTTTTAAAATACATATTTTTATTGATTTCACAGAGGAAGGGAGGGACAGAGAGATAGAAACATCAGTGATGAGAGAGAATCATTGATTGGCTGCTTCCTGCACACCCCCCACTGGGGATTGAGCCCACAACCTGGGCATGTGCCCTTGACTGAGAATTGAACTGTGAACTTCCTGGTTCATAGATTGATGCTCAACCACTGAACCATGCCAGTCAAGCGAGCATATCTAGTTTTGATTCACAAAAGACATTATGTATTAGTTCAGTAATTGTTCAATGCAAGAATGATTGTCATTTTATAGTGATAGTTGTGATTATAAATTAAGTGGGAATTAAAGTTGTGAGTATAAATTAAAGTGGGAATTAGACTAAGGTTTAAATATGTTACATATTTGGTATTGTCATTGTCTCCTTAATTCAGAACTTGCCTTTTTTCTAAGAGGTTTGAATAATCAAAATATAATTTATTTACTGAAATGGCCTACAATTAATATGATCTATCTGATTATAAGGAATTCACTGATTTTAACTCAGTGTATTTTAACTCCTTAACTTCAAATTTGCAAATATAGTTCTTTTCTGTTTTTGGGGTTTTTTTATGACTTATGAGTAGAACCTTTGAAGTTTCACAAACTCACATCAAAAGGTCAGAACAGTGGGAAAGCTGTTTTAGATTCATAGCTAAGGGAAATTAATACCATCTTAATAGTGGAGGTCAAGTACCAGGAACACAAAGGATGTGATTTTTCCTTTGAGACAGGAGATATCAGTGAATTCCTTATGATCAGGTAGATCATATTAACTGTAGGTATTTCATTAATAAATTACATTTTGATTATTCAGGCTTCTTAGAAAAAAGTCAAGAGAAGATAAAAATAAGTTAAATATAAAATAATTTTGGAGGTAAATAAAAGGAAATTTGAGGGATATTGAACTGGGAAGCTGGATCTTAAATGAAAAGACTTGAAAATGTAATAAAAATGAAATTGTGTGTCTTAGAGGTAGATTTTTGAGGTGTAAGAGTAGGACCAGAATTGCCAGTAGTAGCTAGCTACAAGTTCAGATGGGGATGCTTTTAGGACTTGACATTACATTTCCTCTTTTTATTGCATATATGTGGCATTCAAATTTTCTTAAATCAGTTTTAAAACAACCTTCTAAGGATATCATTTGTAAGTTTTCTAATGCATTGCTTCTCTTTTTGTTCCTTCTTTTGTAACCTTCCTTTGTTGATATGATTAATTGTACAAGTGAACATCTTATCACATCTCCTCTTTACTTTCTGAAATGTCCATCTGGTAACAGCATTATGGACCGAGGATTAAATATCATATCATCTAATCTTTCTTGAGAAATATCCTGGAAACACCTTTTGCTTTGTTATGAAGCAAACTAGAACTGGCTTATAGGTTTTCTGGGACAAAGACAGATAAGAGTAAGGGAAGTGAATTGTAGTACCATAGTACCTAAAACAAACAGATTTCAGTAAATCTAAGTTAAATAAAGCAGCTTTGAGAAAAATTGGTTTTGTGAGATGAATTAAATTAGAATTGATAGAATGGCATAGTTAAAGTGGAAGCGATGGGGAATAGTAATTTTAGGTCCATAACACAGTAACATTACAATTATGATATGTTTCATATTTTTCACTAAAAAGCCAGAGAAACATTTGTTATTTTACTTACTGTTTCTAATATGTTAAATTTCCAGACATAATAGAATTGCATATGCACATTATCTTTAATACTGTATTTTTACTGTAACTTTTCTATGTTTAGAAATACCATAGTGTTCTAGCTACCTACAGTATTCAATACAGGATCATGCTGTATAGGCTGTAGTCTACAGTATCATGCTGTATAGGCTGTAGTCTAGGAGCACTAGTCTGTACTATAAGTATAGTAGGTGTAACTATCCAGATTTGTGTAGGAATACTCTGTGATGTTTAAACAGTGACCAAATCACCTAACATTTCTCAGAACATATTCCCGTCATTAAATGAGACGTACTGAATGATGACTGCTTTTTCTTAGAAAACTGTTTTTATTTTGTCAACATGTGAAAACCTATACATCAGTAGAGATTACATAAGAATGTTTTACACTGTTCTTTTGAAAACTTCCATATAATTGATATTTTGTATACTTAATTCTTTATTAATCCATTGTGCACAGAACCATGAATAGACTGACCCAGCTGGAAAGATTGGATTTAGGAAGTAATGAATTCACAGAAGTGGTAAGTTCTCACCAGTCGTACTATCCATAGTCTTAATATTTCACCAAGAACAGAATGGGAAAATTAATGTATTCTCTGCATTTTTTTAAAGTATGAAATTGGGTAAAGATAAACACAATTTTGAGAGACAAGATATGAAAGTTCTTAAAAGAGAAAATTAACCAGATAGAAACATTTGATGAGTGAGGATAAAAAGTTAAAATTAATAAGAAACCCATGTACAAAGGTAACCAAAAATTTTTAGGCATGGGGAGTAGAAAGTTTAAGAGATTTTAAGGGAAAACAAAGTTTCATCAGACTAGAATGCATAACAGAAAAGTGCTACTTCTAGTCAAAACTCTCAGGGGAATTGCTTAGGAATTTATTCAGTGCTAAAACTGAATTAATTTTACTTACTAGCTAAAGGGAAAATATTGAGTGAAACAACGGTTATTGTTGAGTTGCTAGTGAGATCTCTGGGTTATATTTTTTCCTTTTGTGCTAAGTGTACTATAATACTGAATGAAAAAGGAAAGGAGTATGTAAGCAATTCTTTAGCTTTAGTCATTTCTCTGAGAGAACTCAGAAATTTGCCAGATGTATTTTTTGAAGAAGTTATTATTTTTTTAATCTTTATTATTCAGATTATTACATTTGTTTATCTTTTTTACCCCCCATAGCTCCCCTCCACCCAGCTCCTACCCCTCCCTCTACCCTTACCTCCCTCCCGCTGACCTCATCCATAGGTGTATGATTTTTGTCCAGTCACTCCCTATACACCCCTCACCACTTTCCCCCTGAGAATTATCAGTCCACTCCCTTTCTGTGCTCCTGTTCTATTATACTCACCAGTTTATTATGTTGATCAAATTTTTAATTCACTTAATTTTTAGATTCACTTGTTTACAGATATGTATTTGTTGTTCATAATTTTTTGTCTTACCTTTTTCTTCTTCCTCTTCTAAAAGAGTACCTTTCAGCATTTCATATAATACTGGTTTGGAGTTGATGAACTCCTTTAGCTTTTTCTTCTCTGTGAAGCTCTTTATCTGCCCTTCAATTCTGAATGATAGCTTTGCTGGATAGATTATTCTTGGTTGTAGGTTATTGCTATTCATCACGTTGAATATTTCTTGCCATTCCCGTCTGCCCTGCATCATTTCTGTTGAGAAATCAGCTGACAGTCGTATGGGTGCTCCCTTGTAGGTAATGAACTGTTTTTCTCTTGCTGCTTTTAATATTCTCTCTTTGTCTTTTGCTCTTGGTATTTTAATTATGATGTGTCTTGATGTGGTCCTCTTTGGATTCCTTTTATATGGGGTTCTGTGTGATTCCTGGACTTGTAAGTCTATTTCTTTTACCAGGTGGGGGAAGTTTTCAGTCATTATTTCTTCAAGTAGGTTTTCAGTATCTTGCTCTCTCTCTTCTTCTGGCACCCCCACAATTCCGATGTTGGTATGCTTGAAGCTGTCCCAGAGGCTCCTTACATTATCTTCACATTTTTGGATTCTTTTCTCTTCTTGCTTTTCCAGTTGAGTGTTTTCTGCTTCTTTATATTTCAAATTTTTGAATTGATTCTTGCCTTCCTCTAGTCTGCTGTTAGGTCTCTGCATAATATTTTTTATTTCAGCCAGTGTATGCTTAATTTCTAATTGGTCCTTTTCCATCTCTAGTTGGATCTTTTTCATCTCCTCTTGGGTCTCACTAACTTTGTCCAACTTTTCTAGGATATTCTTGAAAAACCTTATAAGCGTGGTTTTGAACTCTATATCTAGTCATTTGTTTTCCTCCATTTCTTTTGTTTGTGATCCCTTCCCTTGTCTCGGCATTTTCACTATGCCAGGAGAACTTCTGTGTTGGATCAGCCTTATGATACCAGACTTGTAAAACTGCAAAAGCCTCTCTGCTGGACTTGGGATGGGTGGAGTCTCAGGGCTTAAGGGACCTCCTTGCCTTCCAGTCGGCCCCACCCTCCATGGCCCCTGAGTCTCACATGACTGGGTAATCGCTGAAGCGGTCCTTGTGTGCGGCAGGCTCTCTCGCAGTGCCTCTAGACTGCTGTCCCTTCGGCTCCCCTGCGCTCCGGGACCATATGAATCTGGGTCCCCAGAGTTTCACCCAAATCTGGGGTTTAGTGGAGTTAGAAGTGACACAGTTGGGATGCTTTGTCTCCCGCCCTCTTGTGAAAGCCAGCGGCACAATCAGCAGTCGGTCTTCTGCATACAGTGCTGTGCGTGCCGCCCGACTTCTGCCCTCCTACAACTCCCCCAAATTTCCATGCACTTCTCCCTTTTCACAGTCCAAACTCCCCCCGTATGAGTTTCGGCTGGACCTGGGGTTTAGTGTCATAGGATAAGGGGTTCAATGCCATTGGGAGTCTCCCACCAGAGAAAGCCAGCCAGGTACTCCGGCACCTGCTCTCTCCACGTGCGCGTCTCTGTACCTCAGCTTTTTGCTGCTCCTCTGGGTCTCTGTGAGCCCCTCTCTTTCCTTCTAGTTGTAGAATTTCCACTCAGCCAGCTTTTCTGTGGTTCTGGATGATGTCCATTCTGTCTTTTAGTTGTAGTTTTGAAATTGTTGTGTGAGGCAACAGTGTAGGTGTTTACCTATGCCGCCATCTTGGTTTGCCGCCTCTGAATAAGTTATTAAAAATGTTTACATTATAGCCGAAATCAGTTTGGCTCAGTGGATAGAGCATTAGCTTGCAGACTGAAAGGTCCCAGGTTCGATTCCGGTCAAGGGCATGTATCTTGGTTGCAGGCACATCCCCAGTAGGGGGCGTGCAGGAGGCGGCTGATTGATGTCTCTCTCTCATCAATGTTTGTAACTCTCTATCTCTCTTCCTTCTTCTCTATGAAAAGTCAATAAAATATATTTTAAAGAAAAACAATAAAAACTTCCACTTCTTTAAAAAAAAGTTTACATTATATCTGCAGGTTTATTTATTTTTAATTGTAGTAGATTTCAATAATTGTCCTGAGAACAAGAATTCTGCAGTACTGCCAGCTGCATGATTGCCCTGTGGATATTATTTTGTACATTTGCTCACTAAATACACTCAGCTTCTCATTCAGTCTCTGGATACCTCGTTTTATTTTAAAGACTTTTTCATATTCTTACATTTTAATTGAGGGTGATTTATAATTGGTTTTACTGTGTGTTTTTGAAGACTTTACTGCTTGTGAAAAAATATATATTCTGTGCTTCTCAAATTAACTATTGTACTCTCAATATATGTTTTATATTTATTCATCTAATTCCATATTAACTTTCAAAATTCTTAAATATTCATTTTATGAATCAGTAGCACTCAGAAATCATTAATTTTTGTACCATTTTGGTCTTCCAACAATATATATACAATATACTTTATAAAAAACATACTGTTAGAATGATAGCAGGTAAAGCTCAAAAGGAATTTTTATAATATCCATGTTGTACCTAGAATTCTTACCAATATTTATATGTTAAAAGTAAATCTGAATAATATGATTTTTATCTATTACTGATGTTGTTATGGTGATTAAATATGTTGGTACATGATGCCATCACAGTGTCATTGATTGGACACAGGTTTGTGGGATGAATTCAGAAGAGCCTTCAAGGGTGAATGCCCATGGTCAAATTTTGCCTGAATACCAAGGACCACTGCAACTCTTTGATCTTTTGGGTCCTCAACATTATATATAAACAATCTTCCACCATGTAATTGCTAGGAGTTTAAAATAACTGGGCCACTTAGTTGGAGTGTTGTCCATACACCAAAAGGCTGTGGGTTTGATTCCCAGTCAGGGCACATACCTACTTTGTGTGTTCCATCCCCAGTTGGGGCACATATGGAAGACAACTGATTGATGTATATGTTTGTGTTCTCTCTCTCTCTCCCTCTCTCCCCCTCTCTCTCTCCCCTCACTCCTTCCGCCTCCCCCCCCCCCAAAATAAAAATATCCTTGGGTGAGGACTAAAGAACAGTAATCTATAACAATAAAAGTGTAATGTGCTAATTAGATTGGACGTCCTTCTGGACGAAGCCAGGGCTGCAAGGGAAGCCCGGGTCCTGGGTGCCTGCCAGTGGCCAGAGGGAAGCCTGAGTCCTGGGTGCCAGAGAAAGCCTTTGCCAGCAGCCGGGAGAAGGAACACCTACTCTTGCGCGAATATCATGCATTGGGCCCTTAGTAATGAAATAAAATAACAGAATGCACTTAGATGATTATACTGTGGTTTACTTACCTTTCCCTTATTGGACATTTAAGGTATATGTTGCCCTATTTCTTTTTTTCTTTCCTCTTTCTTAACAGCCATTATGTTTTACAGTTAGTGATTGTGAGTAGTTTTTGGTTTTTTTAAATATAATTTATTGATTTTTTAGAGAGAGGAAAGGAGAGAGATATTTTTATTGTACTCTTGAAAGCAATTAATTATGTAATATCATCTACTATGTAATCAAAAGCTTACATGAGTGTTATTCAGTCTGCTGTTAGGGATTGTCTATCTTTGTGTTCTCCTGTAATTGTATTATAGAGAAAGGCTTGACTCTCGACTCTACTATATTTCCTCCTCATTTTTTTACTTTAAATTAAAAATTGTCATTAGACATTTCCAGGGGCTTTTTTTTTTTCCCAAATGAAAACATTCAAGTACATAATTGGATTCCCTCCTCTTCCTTCTAAATCCAAACAGCCTGAAGTACTTGAGCAACTAAGTGGACTGAAAGAATTTTGGATGGATGGGAATAGACTGACATTTATTCCGGGGGTATGTATATCAAATTTTAAATGTCTTTCCTTACTGCTCTGTTTCCTTTGCAGTTTTATTAATTGTATACTTTGAAATCATTTTTACTTGGTGAAAATATGGATGATTATTTAATTCTCAATAGTATTAAATAGTTATAAACAATGTATTATTGTTAACACATAATTAACTAAAATCAGAAAATTTTCAAAATAAACTTTTGTAAAATAGTCCTTTTTAATACCATGCAGTGTGTCCTTCACAGTGGTTGCAATTGACTTTATAACCAAATTCAGTTTGCCCATGGAATTGTTCAAGTAGAGTATTTTCCATGTAGTTTCTGTCTTATCAACTGACATTTTGTGTGTTCCCACACCTAAAGCATAAGAATCCCTGTATGTGTTATCTCCTTGCCAATGATGGACAGCTGAGTTCCCAAGAAAAGCACATGTCCATTGTCACTCTGCTGGGCTAACATTAGTTAGGAACTCTTAGCTTTATTACTGAATTTATAACTAATTGTATTTTTTTTAAATTGTGAGTTTCCTCTCTCATATAAAACATGTAATTATAAGGTATAACTTGGTGTTAGGTCCATTACCTAAACGTTTTACAGATCATTTACTGTTGATAGTCATTCGATTTTATTTTCTTTACTTATAGTTTATTGGTAGTTTAAAACAGCTCACATATTTGGATGTTTCTAAAAATAATATTGAAATGGTTGAAGAAGGAATTTCAGCTTGTGAAAACCTTCAAGATCTCCTATTATCAAGTAATGCACTTCAACAACTGCCTGAAACTATTGGTTTGTATTGCTTTCTAGTTCATGTAATTAATTTTTAATAATGTAAAATCTGAGAAATTAACTTTTTGCCATTGTTGAGATAGTTTTACTGTACTGCTGAAGTCACAAATCTTTCTTGAATTTTTCCTAATTTACTCCTTTGTTGACATTACTGTAATAAATTTTTTTAAAAGAAGAAGTTAATTGATCCAACTTGGTTTAATTTTTATCATAGCCCTTAACCTGATAACTTTTTTCAATCTTACTTCATTTTAGACTCACAAACATGAGAAACCAGTTGAGCAAATTTTATGAGAGTCATATTTATTCATCTAGTTGCTTGTCTGATGATGCATCAAGAGAATTAAATAATTTGGATTGAAGAATCAAAAAATTAAATCTTGGCTTCTTTGTGATGTTTAAATATAAAACCAAAAAATATTTTTACATGTTTTTCAATTGAACTACATAGTTTTTTAACTCAGGTTACAGTTTTAAAATTCCATAATTTGAATTACGTTTATTTTAAATTAAGCTCCATTTTCTTGCTTTAGTATTTGTTATTCATAGAATAGTTTGTTACACACCTATGAAAGCTACTTTCATGCTACCATTTCTTTAATTCATTAATACCACAAGTTTGTATTGCATGTTTTTACTGTACATGGCATTATTTTAAGGGAGGAGGACTATAACAGTGAATAAAGCAAACAAAAGTCTCTAATCTAATTATGCTTACATTTCACAGGGAGTTAAATAAGTAAATATACACTAATGATAAGAGTAATATGTAGGTAAAAATTGAAAATATATGCTAAGGAAATAGAGTAAAGGGTTTTGTATAGTATCGCCAGGTTAAGAAAATTTTATGATTAATGTCAAATGTCATTTGTGCTCACATTGACTTGCTTATATTTCAAGGTGGAAAATTGTGTATTATTCTCTCAATAGGTTCATTGAAGAATGTAACAACTCTTAAAATAGATGAAAATCAATTAATGTTTCTACCAGACTCTATTGGAGGGTAAGATTTTTGTGATATAATAAAACTAGAAGATTTTACTTTCAATTTAGCATGCCATATATATTTTCAGGTAATTGCATAAATATCATCTAAAGGAGATTTCATAAAAATTTAAAAAAGCAACTGATTGCAGGTTGGGTATATTTATCTAATAAATGAGTGATGTGCAAATTGACCATACCTCCATTACATCACCAGCCACACCCGCCAGCCAATCAGGAGCGAGTATGCAAATTAACTCCAATCAAGATGGCTTGGCCACGGAGAGAGCAAGAGTGAGGCTTGGGTTTCCAGGTGATGGAAGAAGCCAAGCTTTCTGCACACCCTGGCTGGCCCAGGCCTCCACTAAATGCTACAAAGTTTCAATTATAGAAGATAAATAAATTCCAACAAAAATGGTGGCAGCCATGGAGCTGGAGAGAGTAGGAGGCTAGGGTTGCCCCTGGTGATGGAGGAAGCCAAGCTTTCCACAGCCCTGGCCTGCTTTGGCCTCCCCTTAAGGCTACAAAGTTTCAATTATAGAAGATAAATAAATCCCAGATACCAGTGCCTCCACTTGGGTCACTGAGGGGCATGGCCAGCCTGAAAAGCACCACAGACCCCTTGCCCAGGCCGCCCCACATCCCAAGGAAACCCCCATCCTGATCCAGGACACCCTTCAGAGTAAACCAGCCAGCCCCCACCTGTGCACCAGGCCTCTATCCTATATAATAAAAGAGTAATATGCAGATTGCCCATCATTCCAACACACAAGATGGCTGCCCCCCATGTGGTCAAACATCCTGCCACCATGTGGACACAAAATGGCCAGCAGGGGAGGGCAGTTGGGAGGACCAGGCCTGCAAGGGAGGGCAGTTGGGGACAATCAAGCCTGCAGGGAGGGAAGTTAAGGATGCCCATGCCGGCAGAGGAAAGAAGTTGTGGATGAATGAGCCTACAGGGAAGGGCAGTTGGTAGGGGGACAGGCCTTGCAGGGGAGGGCAGCTAGGGGTGACCAGGCCTGCAGGGGAGGGCAGTTAGGGGCAAACAGGCTGGCAAGGGAGCAGTCAGGTTGGCAGGCAGAAGCAATTAAGGACCATCAGGCAGGCAAGCAGTTGGTAGCCAGCAGTCCTGGATTGTGAGAGGGATGTCCCATATTGGAGAGGGTACAGGCTGGGCTGAGAGACACCCCATCACCCACCACCTCCATGTATGAATTTTGTGCACTGGGCCTCTAGTTTATAATAAAGATAAATAGATTTTTTATTGGTGAAGTTTATCTTAGTGGAGACAGAGTTTTGCTAGTTTCATTAAAGCCAAGTTCAAAAATTCCTAGGTTCTTAAGTTTTGGGTTATATATAAGAAATACTTTTTAATGCTTTTTTTTGTTTTTTTCTTAATTAAAGGTTAGTATCAATAGAAGAACTGGATTGTAGTTTCAATGAAGTTGAAGCTTTACCTTCATCTATTGGGCAGCTAACTAATATAAGAACCTTTGCTGCAGATCATAACTACTTACAACAGTTACCCCCGGAGGTACTGTATTTTAATTTTCTTATGAATTTTCATTTTTTACCCAATTATTTATTATAGGTATCTAGTGTGGTTTTATATTCTTTCAGAAATAATTATGTAACTAAGTTATTTTTTTAGCTACATTGGTTTATAAGAAATACCAGAGATATTTTTCTTCATACATGAAAATTAATAACTAAAAATATAGTTAATAAAGGGAAAATATAATGTACTTTTACAAATGAGAAGAGTATTTTTCATAATTTTTGAAAATATTTTACTTATGTCTGTTTAGCAGAAAGCCATATTTCTGATCTCTAGTTTTATGTTTCTTTTTCAGATTGGCAGCTGGAAAAATATAACTGTGCTATTTCTCCACTCCAATAAACTTGAGACACTTCCAGAGGAAATGGGTGATATGCAAAAATTAAAAGTCATTAATTTAAGTGACAATAGGTTTGTAATATGTATTCATTGGTTTGTTTATAGAAGACATTGATTGGATAAAATTAAAGTTTCACTATATATGATAGAAAATCTAATATATGTACTTTTTAAAAATATATATATTTTATTGATTTTTTTACAGAGAGGAAGTGAGAGGGATAGAGAGTTAGAAACATCGATGAGAGAGAAACATCAATCAGCTGCCTCTTGCATACCTCCCACTGGGGATGTGCCCTTGACCAAAATCATACCTGGGACCCCTCAGTATGCAGACCGACGCTCTATTCATTGAGTCAAGCCGGTTTTGGCTATACTTATTTTTAAATAGAATTTTTATCTGAAATAATGATGTAGTTTTACCTGATTTCAGTTACACTTTGTTATTTGTCACAGTTTTTTTCTTATGTTTTTATTGATTTTTAAAGAGAGAGGTAGAGGAATAGAGTGATAAAAACATCAATGAGAGAGAAACATCATTGATCTGCTGCCTCCTGCATACCCCCTAGGAGAGATGGAGCCTGCAACCCCTGACTGGCAATCGAACCAGTGATGTCTTGGTTCCTAGGTTGATACTCAGCTACTGATCCACACCAGCTGAGCTTCATGGTTCATTGTGTGTTGACTTTAGTTATGAAACCTTTATTCTCTCCTTTCTAGCAAACTCTTATTTTTAAAGTCATATCTTTTCCTTAATACTGCTATTGAGCAAAACAGCTTTTAATGTAATCTGCTTTTTGTATTTTCCTAAGCAAAGGTGTGATTAGACACTCATCATATAGCTTGAACAATATAACCAAAGTGTAGAGCAAATAAATCACTAGGGCTGCTAAATTGTAATAAAGTTTAAAATAAGAACAATAATTTTTCCAGAGGTAAAGGTAAAATACAGTAGTCCCTCCTTATCCGTGATTTCACTTCTTGCGGTTTCAGTTACCTGAGATCAGTTGTGGTTCGTTTTAATGAAAACGTTCCAGAAATAAGCAGTTAATAAGTTTTAAATTGTGTTCTGTTCTGAGTATAATGATGAACTCTCAAGCTGTGTCACTCAGAGCATGAATCATATGTTTGTCCAGCATGTCTACACTACACATATGCTACTTGCCCTGTTCATCACTTAGTAGCCTTCTTGTTAACAGATCACCGTATTACCGTGCTTGTATTCATGTAACCCTTATTTTATTTAATAATGGCCCCAAAGCACAAGAATAGTGAGGCTGGCAATTTGGATATGCCAAAAGAAGCCATAAAGTGGTTTCTTTAAAGGGAAAGCTATGTATGTATTGGGGGGGGAGGGGGAGCGGAGTGGAAGTAAATATAGGGTTTGGTACTATCCTTGGTTTCAGGCATTCACTGGGTACAGGGATGGGGGTGGAACTTACCCTTTGTGGAAATGGGAATTTCTGTAATAAGAGTGTTTCTAGAACATTTTTACATTTTGCTTTCATAGTTTCTTATTAAAGTATTAAAAACAATCCTATGAAATAGTGTAACAGGTATTCCCATTTTGTAGAGGAGAAAATTAAGACTCAGATTTAATGAGCTTTAATGAAAACCTAGTTTTCTGACTAGGTAAGATATTCTGACTTTCTTTTTTTTTTAAAGAACCACTGCCTTAAAAAAAATTAAATCCTTGTTTTAGCCCATACATTGTACCCTAAAACTAGGGCCCTAGGTTCCAACAAATTGCCTTGGAAGATGGTACAAAAGAGATAAGTGTAAGACAGGATTAAATAGACATTCTATTTTAAATAGGATTCTATTCTAATTTAGCATTCTAATGAGTTTTATATTACTTTGTTTTTATTTGTTATAATGTTAAACTAGTCCTCTTGATTTTGAAAGTGCTGGCTCACAATGAAATATAGACCAGTGCAGTTTCTATAACAAGCTGTCACTATGAGTGCTTCCTATAACAGTTTGTTCTCTGTAAATATAAATAAAACATCCAAAGCAGTTTTATGAGACTTTGCTTAATGTGTTCTTATCTTTTCATTAAGATAGGGATAGTTAATATTATTTCTTATTAGATAATTTTTGAGGTTATTGAATTATCCATTCCCCCTCGACCAAATTGATTCAATTAAAGAATTGTATCTTAAAAACTGATTCTTATAAAACCAAGTAATATTTTGTTTTATGTCTCAAATACCTATATTGGTATTTTTTCCTGAATTAACTATTTTCCTCCTATTTTCGTATGCAGTACCATAACATTTTTTAGGAGACCATTCAATTTACTCTCATTTTAATATTTTTCATGTTAAAGTTTTAATTTTTGTTTGTATATTTTACAATAGGTTAAAGAATTTGCCCTTTAGCTTTACGAAGCTACAGCAGTTGACTGCGATGTGGCTCTCAGATAATCAGGTGAGCATTCTGATTATAAATTACTGAGGTTTCAATTGTTCTAAACAGTTATGTACTCTAATTTACATAGTATTATTTGAGAGCAGTTATACTGTGAACACATGTAAAAACATATATTTTTTTAAATCTTAGAAAATATTTACATGCAGATAATTTTAGTGAAATATGTGTAGATTTTTAAATAGTAAATTGTTGGACCTATCTGATTTCTGTTAAATCTATTAAAAAAAAACCCGACATATTATTAGGTTAGGAGGTCAGACACAATACTCCATAACTTTTTTGTTTTTATAGTAATTCTCTGTGGCATATATCTGTAGAAATTTGATAATTTAAATTACACTTCTAATTAAGCACTTTCTCATGTCTTAAGGAAGTGTTTCTAAGGCATTAAGAGTTTTACCTTGGCCTTTTCTTTTGTTTGGAAAACATTTATTGAAAGCTTATAGCAGACCACGAACTACTCTGGAAGCAGGAGGTACATTGGTGAAGCAAATAGACTCTTCTTACATCCTTATTAAGTTTACATTCTCATGGGAGATGAACAAATATCTATATAATGTTTTAGAGCTAAAGAAAAATCCTGATGGACATTAGAAGAGTATCAGTTTCGAATATACTACTTGCTGATTTTTCTTATAAAATAAAGCTTGATATTTGACTTTCAGTAATGCCTTAAAATAATTTATTTAAAGCTGTATTTTCCTGAGATTTAAATACACTGGTCTCATGAAGTATTTATAAGTTCTATAGTGACATTGGCTTTAGGAACTATATTGTGTCTCTCTTTTGGAGTATATTAATAACCCCGTTGTTTACTATAGTGAAGTAATCCACTTATCTGTGTATCAGAATTCTCCAGACTTCTTAACGGAGGATCTCTTCCCATCTCCCTCTTACTAAAACCCTAAAAGTCTTAAGTTGATGTTGATCCACACTTACGAATCAGATTGTAGTATTTACTTGTTCAGAAAATTAGGAAAGGAGATATTAAAATGATATCTTCGTTTTTATTATAGCTTGTACACAAGTGTGTCCATGTATTTGGAGCTCATTAACTATCTGATCTTTCTTAATTGAATTACTTACATTTGAACCTGATTTGAAACTGCAGCTGAATTCACAAAACAGGGCTCTGGCGTATGTGAATTATTACAGTGTGAATGAGACATAACTCCCAATCTTGCGGACACTTAGACTGTTAGTAAACAACACTATGGTGGATAAATCATTGCTAGCAGATTATGCCAGATGACTCAGTTTAGTGAAATTATCTAGTATCTAATATAGTTTCTTCATATTTGCATTGTTCTTATCTTGCTTCTGTTTGTTAATTACTTCAATAGAAAAATTATGGTGATGAGGTCTTATGTTTTTCTCAATTTGACAAAATAGTAAATAGTAAAACATATGTACATAGCTATAAAACCTCCCTAACAGTGTTACCCAGACCTTTTACTACAAAAGAAGAGAGTATGGTGGAGAAGACATGTGACAATGGTTTGACTATGAATTACAAAAATAAATTGCCCCTGAATATTTCACTTGACAATGTAGGAAGTATATCTATAAGCAGTATATGCAATAACATAATTTTTCATGAATCTCTCTGATGGCTTGAACAGAACAATTGATTATTCCTTATTCATTTTGCCATTCTCACTTAATCATTATTGAACAACTGTTTCATGCCAGGCAAACCAAGGTCACGTAATACAATGTGGTGAAAGTAGAACTAAGGCTTCAGCATCAAAGAAAGGAAGCATAACTTGAGGATGTAAAGGCAGGTTTCCCAGAGGAGGAGATGTCTGCAGTGCCTAATTACTTTCAAAAGAGTTACAGTGATTTAAACAAAGGAAGGGGAAGAGTGTTCTGGTTAGAGAGATTATCATCAGCCTAAATATTTACTGGTGAATCAGTCTAGGATATTCAGAAACTCTACAAGTAGTTCATTGTGACTAGAGCATTACCTTTTAGATGGAAGAATAGGAAATGAGGCCAAAGAAGTATACAGTGACCAGGTCATAGAGCATGTTGTATGCTGTGCAAAGGAGCTTGTATTATATTTCAAGAATGGTAAATAGACTTTTTTTCCCCTGCACATCAACTGTGATAAATTAATAAGTGGCTCTGACAGATTGTTTTAATGATTCCGAAGCTATATTCAGTCTCAATTGAAAATTGCTGTAATTAGGGTGACTGTAATTCATTGTCCATATTAGGCTAGGACACTTGATAGTAAAAGAGAGGCATATAGTCATTGATCAGCTATTCATATATACAATTTAAGAGGAAGAAGTGATACATATGAGTCTTCCTATAGGAGATAAGGAATAAGTGTCACATATGAGCAGGCAAATAATCTGATCAGATTGACATTTTAGAATAGTAGTGGGGAATGTCCGGCCTGCAGGCCATATAAGGCATTAGGGGTGAGTTAATTAAATGCTTGAACAAATATAACAAAC
Organism: Lasiurus borealis; assembly: GCA_004026805.1. NCBI lineage: Eukaryota > Metazoa > Chordata > Mammalia > Chiroptera > Vespertilionidae > Lasiurus > Lasiurus borealis. The sequence goes on along the minus strand of PVJN01024391.1, from coordinate 8,224 downwards.
TAATTTTAAAGTTGATAATTTTGTATGGCCCATAAATGATGTCATAAATATCCAAATGACCCTCCATAGAAAAAAAAGGTTTCTCACCCTTGTCTTTTTGGCTGTGTTATGAAAGATGGATTTAGCAAGGGATGATGCCAGGAGTAAAGGCCTGGGAGACTGGTTCAAGGGCATTGCCATACTTGAGGCAACAGAAAATGCTGCCTTGAAATAAAGTAATGATAACAGTGCTAGGGAAGAGCCAGTATATTTAAGGCATAACTTAAAAAGTCATGTCAGTACAACATTTGAAGAGGGCATGTATATGAGAAGAATGGAAGTAAAAGCAAAAATGATCCTCAAAAGTTTTGCTTCAGTGACTAGGTGGAGATGAATACCATAATTAAATAAGGAACCACAGAGGACAAAATATGTTTCTGGGGATATGTTAAGTTCCACTTAGGTATATTGCATTTGAAGGACCCTTAACATTGAGGTAGGCATGTATAGAACAGTTTTAGTGGCCATGAGATCCCTGGAACTTAATTTTAGGCTATGGTTTCTATATACTTGATTTCTTTTTTCTTTGAATTTCTAACTTCTACAGATTTCTCAAAATTACTCCTTAGAGGTATAATTTCCTTTTTTACAGTACCATAATATATTTATTCATTTTAACTTGTAAAATTTTCTTATTAAGAAGATTTGTGGCACAAGAAGAAACAGAAGATTTCTCCCATCATCTTAATCACTTTTTCTAGGGGGCAATTTCATGACTTTTATTATTTTCTCAAAATTGGTTATTTAAAATGTTTTTAAATGGTAGGGATGGATGAATCCTAAGGACTACTACCATTTAAGTGGCAGGGGAGTTAATAGTCTTAGAAAGAGTGATCATAGAGGTAGAAGAAAAACTATGTGGTGGGGGTTTCAAGTTAAGGATGAAGCAACTGGCTTAAAAGGAGTTGAATCAACTCAAAAGAAAAAGAATAAAATCAAACACTTGGAGGCTATTGCTATTCAACAATAATTGGGTAACCAAAGAGATCAAAGAAGAAATAAAAAGCATTCTGGAAACAAATGACAATGAAAACACAACAGTTCAAAATCTATGGGACACAAAGTGAAAGCAGTCCTGAAAGTTCTACACATCAACCTCAAAAAAACATGAAAATATGGTAATAAGTTATCTAACCCTACAACTTAAAGAATTAGAAAGAGAGCAACAAGAAAAGCCCAGAGTGAACAGAAGGAAGGGGATAATAAAGATCAGAGCAGAATAAAAAACATAAAAGAAAAAAAAAATACCAAAGATCAATAAAACTAACAGCTGGTTCTTTGAAATGATAAACCAGATTGATGAACCTCTAGCCAGGCTCACCAAAAAACAGAGGACCCAAATAAACAGAATCAGAAATAAAAGAGGTAAAGTAACAACTGACCCCACAGACGTACAAAGAATTATAAAAAAACAAACAAAAAAAAACAACTAGAGACCCTGTGCATGATTTTTGCACTGGTGAGGTCTTTCACCTAGCCTGTGGGAATCAGGCAGAAACCAGCTCTTCGACATCCCCCGAGGGGTCCCAGATTGTGAGAGGGCGCAGGCCAGGCCGATGAATGTTATCGTTGCACAATCGGGGTGAGGAAACGACTGCAGGAGCGCTCCAGGGCATGTCTGGACCGTCTCACCCAGTTCTAATAGGGCTAGCCAGCCAGGAAGGAACCACAGGAGGTTGGGCAGCCAGGGAAGGACCACAGGAGGACTCCAAGGCATTTCTGGCCTGTTTTGCCCAGTCCCAATTAGCCAGCAAGCTAACGTACTGATCAGAGCATCGGCCCCCTACTGGTCAGTGCACGTCATAGCGAATGTTTAAACGGTCATACACTTAATATATTAGGCTTTTATTATATAGGATGCTACAAACAACTCTACTCCAACAAACTGGACAATCTAGATGAAATGGACTTATTCCTAGAAAAATATCAGCTTCCAAAACTCAATCAGGAAGAATAAAAAAACCTGAGTTGGTTGATAACTACTGATGACATTGAAACAGTAATAAAAAAGCTTCTAGCAAACAAAAAGCCCTAGACCAGATGGCTTCACAGGGGGGTTTTACCAAACATTTGAAGAACTAAAACCTATCCTCAGATTATTCCAAAAACACTTCCAAGTTCTTTCTATGAATCCACCATTACCTTAATCCCAAAACTAGATAAAAATACTACAAAGAATTATAGGCCAATATTCCTGATGAATTTAGATGCTAAAATTTTCACTGAGATTCTAGGAAGTCTGATCCAGCATTACATTAGAAAGATCATACACCATGACCAAGTGGGATTTATTCTGGGGATGCAAGGATGGTACAATATCCGCAGTTGATAAATGTGACACATTACAAACAAATTAGACAAAACTCACATAATCATATCAATTGATGCAGAAAAAGCATATGACAAAATCCAATACCCTTTCCTGATTAAAAACTCAGCAAAGTGGGAATAGAAACCTACAGCCAACATCATACTCAATGGGCAAAAATTAAAACCATCTCCCTTAACAGGGACAAGACCTGGATGCCCACTTTTACCACTCCTGTTCGACATAGTATTAGAAGTGCTAGCCATAGCAATGAGATAAGAAGAACAAATAAAAGGCATCAAAATTGGGAAAGAAGTAAAACTCATTATTCAGAGATGACATGATATTGTACATAGGAAACCCCAAAGAATCCATAAAAAAACTATTAGACTTAATAAGTGAATTCAGCAATGTATCAAATACAAAATTAACACCCAGAAATCCATAGATTTTTTAAACACCAATAATGAACTCACAAAAAGAAATAAATGAAAAAAACTCCTATTTACCATAGCAACAAAAATGATACCCCTCAATAAATTTAAGGAGGTAAAAGACCTGTATGTGAAAAACTACAGGATAGAGGAGGCATAAACAAGTGGAAGAAAATACCATGTTCAGGGATTGGTAGAATCAACATTACTAAAATGTCCATACTACCCACAGTAATCTATAGATTCAATGCAGTCTCCATTAAAATACAGCATATTTCACAGATCTAGAACAAACTCTCCAAAAATTCATCTGGAATAAACAAAGATGTCGAATAGTTTCAGCAATCCTAAGAAAGAACAAAGTTGGAGAGATCACAAAATCGGATATCAAGCTACTAATACATTACAAAGCCACTGTTCTCAAAACTGCCTGGTACTGGCACAAGAACAGACATAGGCCAATGGGACAGAAAACCAGAAACCAACCCAAGCCAATATGCGCAGTTAATATTAGATAAAGGAGGCAAGAGCATACAATGGAATAAAGACAGTCTCTTCAATAAAGGGTGTTGGGAAAATTGGACAGATACATGCAAAAAAAATGAAACTAGACCACCAGCTTACACCATACACAACAGTAAACTCAAAATGGATTAAGTGTAAGAAGGGAAACCATAAAAATCTTAGACTAATCCATAGGCAGCAAAATATCAGACATAGCACCTAGCAATATGTTCACTGATACATCTCTTAGGACAATGGAAACTAAGAAAATAAACAAATGGGACAACATCAAAATAAAAAGCTTCTACACAGCAAAAGAAACATGAACAAAACATCAAGAAAGTCCACTGCACAGGAAAACATATTTGCCAGTGTTATATCCAATAAAGGCCTAATCTCCAAAATTCATACGAAATTCATACAGCTTAACAAAAAGAAGATAAACAACCCAATTAAAAAAATGGGCAAAGTGCTTAAAAACCTTTCAAAAGTAAACATACAGAAGGCCAAGAGACATATGAAAACATGCTCCGAGTTACTAATCATCTGAGAAATGCAAATCAAAACAACAGATACCATCTTATACCTGTCAGAATGGTTGTTATCAACAAATGACAAGTGCTGGTGAGGATGTGGAGAAAAAGAAACCCCCATGCACTGCTGGTGGTAATGCAGACGTATACAGCTACTGTGGAAAACAATATGGAGTTTCCTCAAAAAATTAAAAATGAAACACCCATTTGACCCAGTAATCCCACTTCTAGGAATATTCTAAGAAATCAGAAACACCAATCAGAAAGGACATATGCATCTCTATGTTCATACCAGCACAATTTACAATAGCTAAGATTTGGAAGCAGCCTAAATGCCCATCAAGCAGATGAGTGGATTAAAAACCTGTGGTACACCTGACTGGTTTGGCTCAGTGGATAGAGCGTCAGCCTGCGGACTAGGGGTCCCAGATTGGATTCCGGTCAAGGTCATATACCTTGGTTGCGGGAACATCCCCAGCAGGAGGTGTGCAAGAGACAGCTAATCAATGTTTCTCTCTCATTGTTCTTTCTAACTCTCTATCCCTCTCTCTTCCTCTCTGTAAAAAATCAATAAAAGCCAAGACCAGTTTGGCTCAGTGGGTAGAGCATCGGGCTGGGGACTGAAAGGTCCCAGGTTCGATTCTGGTCAAGGGCATGTACATTGGTTGCAGGCACATCCCCAGTAGGGGGTGTGCAGGAGGCGGCTGATCGATGTCTCTTTCTCATTGATGTTTCTGGCTTTCTATCCCTTTCCCTTCTTCTCTGAAAAATCAATAAAATAAAAAAATAAAATATATTTAAAAAAAAAACAAACCTGTGGTACATCTACACAGTGGAATACTATGCTGCTGTAAAATAGAAAGAAGACGTTATTTGCAACACATTGGATGGACATGGAGAGCATTATGCTAAGCAAAATAAGCCAGACAAAAATAAATATAACATCATTAATTTATGGAATATAATGAACAACATGAACTGATGAACAAAAATAGATCCAGGGACAGAGAAGCATGGAACAGACTGTCAAACTTCAGAGGGAGGAAGGCGAGAAAGATGGGAGATAAGAGATCAACCAAAGGACTTGTATGAATGCTTATAAGCATAACCAATGAACACAGACACTAGAGGGTTAAGGGCATGTGCTGGGGGATGGGGTGGCCAATGGGGGGAAAAGAAGACATGTAATACTTTAAACAATTAAGAATTTAAATTTTAAAAAAGGGAGTTGAACATAACAGGATAAATTCTGTTGAGAGGTCTGTTCAAATGAAATCTGACTTAGAGTCGTGACCACACAATACACTATAGGGATTTTGTGTCATAGAATTGTGCACCTGAAACCTGCATAATTTTGTTAACTGGTGTCACCCCAAAAAAAATCAATAAAGAGGAAAAAAATGAAGTCTGAAAAATATACATTACATTTTGGCAAGTTACAGCTAATTAGTTACAACTAATGTAAATTTAGAGATATGTCAAAACCCAAATTAAATAAATAAATAAATGAGGGAATTGAGCCATGTTATTATTGATTAGACTTTTAAAAGGGTTGAATGAGAAAGAAAAGTAAAACGAAGTAATTTGTATTTTAGAGGTAGGCTAAGAAGGAATCCTTGAATATTAGAGAGCATGTTTTTAGGTTGTTGGAAATGCACTGTGTGGAGAATGAGATTAAGGACATAAGAGAGGTTTGGATAGCTGAAGTGGAATCTGGTAGAACCACAAGCTCTGGCTGGGATTTTTACCTTAAAGGGAGCTTAAGTTGAAGTTTATAAATGATAAAACTCTTGGAATGTTGCCATTTCTGAACTCTTAGCAATTCTTGAATTCTATTTTTTTAAAAATATTTATTGATTGATTTCGGAGAGGATTAGAGAAGAAGAGAGAGAAACATCAAAGGTAAGAGAATATCATTGATTGGCTGCCTCCTGTATACCCCACACTGGGCATCGAACCTGCAACCTGCATGTGCCCTGACCAGGAATTGAACTGTGATCTTATGGTTCATAGGTCAGTGTTCAACACCAGTTTGGCTTGAATCTTATTTTTATCTTTAAAAAACATTTTAGGAGATATATGGAAACCTGCTCAAAGTCACTAATCAACCGAGAGATGCAAATCAGAACAACAATGCGGTATATCTCATATCTGTCAGAATGGCTGTCATCAACAAATGACAAGTGCTGACGAGGATACAGAGAAAAAGGAACCCTTATGCACTGCTGGTGGAAATGCAGACTGGTGCAACCACTCTGGAGAACAGTATGGAGTTTCCTCAAAAAAACTAAAAATGTAACTCCCATTTGACCCAGTAATCCCACTTCTAGGAATGTATCCCAAAAACCTAGAAATACCAATCAGAAAGGATACATGCACCAGTGTTCATAGCGGCACAATTTATAATAGCTAAGATTTGTAAACAGCCTAAGTGCCCATCAGCAGATGAGTGGATTAAAAAACTATGGTACAGCCAAGGCCAGTTTGGCTCAGTGCATAGAGCGTCAGCCTGCGGACTGAAAGGTCCCGGTTTCGATTCTGGTCAGGGGCATGTGCCTTGGTGGCGGGCACATCCCCAGTGGGGGGCATGCAGGAGGCGGCTGATCGATGTCTTTCATCGATGTTTCTAACTCTCTATCCCTCTCCCTTCCTCTCTGTAAAAATTCAATAAAATATATTTTTTTAAAAAACACAAAAACTATGGTACATGTACACAATGGAATACTATGCTGCAGTAAAAAAAGTTCTTACCATTTGCAGCAACATGGATAGAGCTGGAAAGCATTATGCTAAGTGAAATAAGCCAGTCAGAGAAAGATAAATATCACATGATCTCACTCATTTATGGAAAATAACAACATAAACTGATGAACAGAAGCAGACCAGAGACAGAAAAACATTGATCAGAACGTCAAACCTCAGGGCAGGTAGGAAAGAGTAGGGGTAAGGGGGAGAGATCAACCAAAGGACTTGTGTGCATGCATATATACCTAACCAATGGACACAGACAACAGTGGGTAAGGGCATGAATGGGGGGAGGGAGGTAATGGGAGACTAAGGACACATGTAATACCTAAATTAGTCAAAAATATTTTAGAAGATACTACCTTTTTTAGGCTGCAGTTTAGAAAATTAAGAAAGGATTTTCAGGCAACTTTGAGAACTGTGTTGAAATTGGTTACCACAAACTTGTAGTTAATTGCTCATTTGTGCGATATAGAAAAAGCACATAATTGTAATGATTCTGCATTACAGCTTTGACAAGCCAGATGCAAGAGAAGGACATAGTAGGAAAGTGGTTGTAATGAGATATGGTGAGGTACAAAAGGAGAAGCAAAGATAAAAAAGAATCGCGGTGACAGTTGAATGTTCAAGGGAATGACGGTCTTGGTGAGGTGCATTGGCAAGTCATGTGAGAGCCGCTTAGGGTCTGTGTTGCCATATCCCGTGGTTGTTCTTTCCACTGGTTGCTACTCAGCTTCCCTTTTAGGAATTCTCCTTGTACTTGTCCCTTATAGTAGTATGTGGTGTCCCTTATGGTGCTCTAGACCAGCAGTCGCCAACCAGTGATCCACTGGTGGTCCGTAAAGTTTGGCAGTTGCTGATCTAGACTATGCTTTAATTTATTTCCATATACTTTCTTCTTGGAAATATTTATTTACTGGGCTAAAAGAATGGCTATGTCCTCTATATTCTATGTCTGTTGAATTACTCATGACTGTGGAAAAAATTGGCATGAAAGAGGATAGTTTTCATAGTACTAGAGGCCACTTGGATATGAGGAAAGGGCATAAATGATAGAGGCAGGATTTATGTTCCTCAAAAGAACAGGTGTTTATGCTTGTGGAGAGATGGGTAATGATCTCACAGCATTTGTAGGCCCTAACTCACCTCCTTAGTGAGGGTTTATGAGACGGAGAATAAGCAACCTGTATTTGAGGAGGCTTCAGGGAAGCCCTGTCTTTGGAGAAGAAGTAGATCTATTTCCATTGTCTGAAGAGGTCAAAGGGAAGTTTTCAGTGAAGAAGGTATTTGAGATGCAGGGGAGTTTGTTTACTGTAGAACAAGAAGGGCCCACTGAGGAAATGTTTGGGAGTCATATAGCTAACTGCAGGGTTTTCACAAGAGTAAGTCTAAAAAATTAATTGATAGAGTGCTAGGAGTAGGGAAGACTGGGTATTCCCTGCCTGTCTGGGGTTGGCCAAGGCTTGGATTGGTAGGATGTTAAGTCAATAGGGTGGAACAAGCATTAATATTAAGTAAATTGAAAACACCAGTTAGGGAAATAATTTTAAGAAAAAATGAGGTCCAAAGTAATGGGCTTCCAGTTCCTCTGCTGAAAACTTGTGATGTCATTAATAGAAACATTAGACACAAAGAGAGAAGCAAGTTACAATTTATTGTTT